>JAMBLF010000450.1:0-266266 GCA_030578115.1 Leucoptera coffeella | reverse complement strand
TATTATTTCAAAATACAAATATCAAAACATTACTTTAAAACTATAGCTTCATTTCAAAGTGTTTCTACTAAAACGAACTATGAACATCTTCCGTTCAAAGTTGCCTAGATACTTTAGAAGTCTAGTACCATGTAGTCATGCTAAATATTGTACTTTACCTGACTACCCAAGTTGTAGCACTACGTTTTCAAACGGCCTAAGAGTGTCTAACCAATATCTGGATACCCCTATTGGCGTCATGACCCTTATAATAAAAGCAGGTCCAGCATTCGAACCTTGCAATGTCAATGGAGCTACCAATTTGTTTGGCCATCTACTCCTGAAAGGGAACTTGCGAAAACCACAGAAAGAGATCGAAAAAAATGCAGCGAATTTAGGTGCAAAAATCTGGACGAAAACACGTCGGGAATACTTCATGATGACTGCTGCGTTCCTCCCGGAACATTTTAAAGAAGTAGCTAAATTAGTAGCTGGGCTATTCTGTAACCCAAACTATGAGTGCGAAGTGATAGAAAACGTTAAGGAAGAGGTAATGGCAGAGGTAGAGGAATTTGATCGTGATCCAAAGAAACTAGCGTTCAGTTTACTCCACTCCGGTGCGTTTCAAGGGACTCAAATGGGTCAAATGATATCGGGATCAACTGAGAACATAGAAAGCTTTGATGCTAAGGTAATGGAGGATTTTGTTCACAACAATTTGATTCCGGACAGGATGTCCCTAGCTGTAGTGGGAAAGTTCAGCCAAGATGATGTAGTAACAGCGTGTGAAGAATTCTGCTGCATCGAACGGAGAACCGATTGTGGTAGTGTCATTTTTAACAGATTTTCTGGATCCTGTGTCACGTATAGAGATGATAGTTTACCATTTGCTCATTGCTTACTAGCATTCGAGGCTCCGGGTATGAATCATCCGGACTTTATACCAATGTTGATAGCAAAGGAACTTTTAGGTTCGTATGACAAAACTATGGGTAGAGGAGATTGCATACCAGAGAGACTCGGGTCTCATATGTCAATGGGAAATGAAGGCGAAAGAGCTAAAGGCTTTTACCTACCTTACAGTGAGATTGGTCTATGGGGAGGCTATATAGTAGCAAATGGGCACGAAATTGGCGAAGTATCGGAGATTTTGCAGCAAAGTATGATGTCGTTGATTGTAAATACAACTCAAGCGGAATTCGACAGGGCGCGAGCTAAAATGTTCTTTAAACTTACAAAGAAATATTCGAACGCTTTCAAAGCTAGCAAAGATTTGGCTTTACGTATTCTTTTTACTAAGCATAGAGCTAAGTTGCAAGAGTATTATTGCTATGTGTACAAATTGAACTTGGCTACGTTTAAACAGACTTGTGAAAAGTATTTGTATGATAGGGATTTGGCAGTAAGTGGGGTGGGACCTGTAGAAGCACTGCCAGAGTATACGAGAATTAGATCTAGGGCCTATTGGCTTAGGGTTTAAAATTGATTGGTTTATTTGCTGTCGTTTAATACATTTTCTGTGCATATTCATGAGTTTTTCCTTTTGTGACACGTCAAACTTATTAATGTAGACAAAATAGAAAAATCATCAGATGAAATATGATGACAGACAAAAAGACACGTGTTCATGACCATTAACGTTTACGGAGTAGTCAAAAGTTCAGGATTCCTTCTCCGCAATCGTGGAGGTAGTAATTTTATGGCCACCTCGAACCCACGTGTTGACCAGATAGTCAGTACTCAATGTGATAAATGGTAAGCCATGTCGCCATTTAAAAGCACTAACTATGGATTAATCGTTCGGGGAACAGGTAAGTTTCCTTACAATGTTTTCCCTCACCGTTATACTTCCCAAATGTATATTTATTACGAAAATGAACACAGAAATTCATTAAAATTCATTTCCATTGGTACATGCTCAAGCGGGATTTGCACTCTGTACCCACTGATACAGAGTCAAGCCCCAAACAACTGAGCTACGCTAAATTATAATATAAATATAGTCGAGATATAATGTAAAGATAGTCATATTAATAATAATACATAATATTTGGACATTATTACACCAATTGAACTAGCTCCTTGTTAAGTACATTTAAGACTTGTGTTAAGGGTACCAGTCAATTCATATTTAAGAAATGTATACTTATTACACATAGATAAATACATATATAGCATATATAATCAACAACCAGACTGGAAAACAGAAAGCGTAATTCCTTACTCTGCCCCAACCGGGAATCCTTGGGACCTCACGATTAGCGTTCAGGTGGTTAACCGATCGCGCCACGGAGGTCGTCAAACTACTCGTATATCTATATTAATATAGATATAGTTTTATCTCAATTTTCGTACGTAATCACTCCGCTATACCCTAAAACTAAAATGAGCGAGTCATGGTCATGCTATTTGCAAGAGATTAAGCTTTCATCAAGCACGCGTCAGGAAGATAACATCTCAGATCGGTGTTTCGGTAGGTATAGAATTTGCGGTGTTATATTTAAATATATATAGTCAGTACCTATATACGGCGATACGGTTCACTACCTATCACGTTGGGTGCTGTCTATCTAGTGATACGCGGGCTTCGAATGACCCATACCTAACATGCCTTCGAAATTTCGGAGATGGGCATTCAAGCCTCTGACTACCCCGCCATAATAAAAAAGGGAGTGTGTATACACAAGTCGGGAAGCGTATGTATGTTATATTTCAGGTTTTGACGACCTCCGTGGCGCGATTGGTTAACCACCTGAACGCTAATCGTGAGTCCCGGGTACGATTCCCGGTGGAGGCGGAGTTGTTGTCTCGTTGTTGATTATATATATACTATATATGCATTTATCTATGTATATATAATAAGAATACATTTCTTAAATATACGTTGACTAGTACTCTTAACACAAGTCTTAAATGAACTTACCAAGGGGCTAGTTCAATTGGTGTAATAATGTCCAATTATTATTATATTTAAGGAATCGACAACCTGGCACCCATAGAAAGTTCGCAATGCGGGATACTCGAAAAACCATTTTTTTCCTATTTTGTAATATCATAATAAGATAAAGTTAACGCATTGTTACAAAACAAAAGTGAGAAAAATAAAATATTAAAAAAAATTCAAGAATATTGTAATAGTTATGATATTTTTAGATAGGGTGCCCTAATTTTTAACAAATATAAACGACAGGCAATATCAAATAATTTGCCACATTTTTAATTTTTCAGAAGATTTCATTACATAAAACATAGATGGCACTGTAATTATAATTTGATTTTTATATTATATTCTTCGCTCCTATTAGTAGCAGGGTGATGTTATATAGCCTAAAGCCTTCCTCAATAAATGGTCTATCTAACACAAAACCAATTTTTGAATTCGAACCAGTAGTTCCTGATATTAGGGTGTACAAACAAACAGACTCTTCAGCTTTATAATATTAGTATAGATTATGTTTCCTTACGACGTAATAGGATAAAAATTAAGCTAGTTTTGGGAGTAGCCCGCATTGAGATCTATCTATGGGTGCCTGGTTCCTTTTGTTACACTTTGTATTATATACATCTATATCTATATGACGACCACCGTGGCGCGGTTGGTTAACCACCTAAACGCTATCGTGAGATCCTGGGTTCGATTCACGGTGGAGGCAGAGTTAAGAACTACGCTTCTCTTCTGCTTTCCAGTCTAGTTGTTGATTATATGTATATGCTATTATGTATTTATCTATATACAATAAGTATATATTTCTTAAATAAACGTTGATACTCTTAACACAAGTCTTAAATGTACTTAACAAGGGGCTAGTTCAATTGGTGTAATAATGTCCAAATATTATTATTATTATTAACATTTTGCATTTTTAACATTTTGTATTGTATTATTATTATTAATTTCAATTTTATTTATCATTATCATTTTTTCTAATGTATGGATCTTTTGTTGTCCGAAATAAATGTTTATTATTATTATTATCTACACATTCATTCCTTTAATCCCTTTCGGGGTGGACATACGGAGTGGAGACATCAAAATATCTTATTAGCATGTATCAGGGTTTTGTTGTCATATGAAATATTGGTGACAGGTTGCTAACCTATCCCCTAATAGATTCTATATACCCCTAGTCCCTTAGTCGCCTTCTACGACATACCGGGAAGAACGGCAGCTAGTTAGCATTCTTTTTACGTCCCAGACTAGCACCTATATGCTGTTAGAAGCAGTTTGTCAATTTAGTGAAAGCTTCACGCCCGCCTATTTCCGATGGACTAGACAGAGCATAGTGTAGTAATTGTAGAAGTGGCTTAAACTTTTGATACGATGGGCTAGTAAGATTAAAACCCGATATTTTTGCTCAAAATAAAGAATTATTTATTCATTTATTGAAAATTGACTGACGTCCATAATCTATACTTCTATACTAATATTATAAAGCAGAAGAGTTTGTTTGTTTGTTTGAACGCGCTAATCTCAGGATCTACTGGTTCGAATTCAAAAATTATTTTCTTGTTAGATAGACCATTTATTGAGGAAGGCTTTAGGCTATACAGGGTGGCGCATTCAAAACGGTCAGTATGGGAAAGTCTGAAACTATAAGAGATACGAAGATTTGTTCTTAGGAACCATGTCACCGATTTTGATAAAAAGAAAAACTGCATTCATACTTTCTTTGAAAAAACAACTGTGTCCAGTACGGGAATCGAACCCGGTTGCTTTAAAAAAATAAATTGGCCCTTTTCACTTTTTCTTTTTACATATCGATTGTGCAGGTCTTAAGCTGTAAATGTCTCTATGAAACATGGTGTCGAAAATGAATAAAATGCATTGTTTTGGCATACTTTAGTTTATCACAGTAGGTTTTCTAAGTGACCACCGTTGTTTTCAATACAATATTCAACACGTTTAGCTAGCGATCTTACTATTGAATTTTGTATTTTCATGTGGTGAATTTACGTTAAAATTGACTCTATTGCTACTTTTAGGTCTTCAAGGGTGTCATAGCTTGTTTTGTTAAATTCATCCTTAACGTAACCCCACAAGAAATTTTGTAATATGGTCACTTTAAGTGGACTTTTCAATAGATTGTTAGTGTTTGATTACTGTAGATAACAAAACCTCCTTAAAAGATTAATTCAATGCTAATGCCACATGATATGGTGTATGTAACAAGTAGGGAAGTACAAAACTACAAACAGCCATAGCGACAATTTCACATGTCTGTTTAATATTGTTACGATGTATGTAAACTACTATGATAAACTAAAGTATGCCAAAACAATGCATTTTATTCATTTTCGACACCAACTTTCATAGAGACATTTACAGCTTAAGACCTACACAATCGATATTTAAAAAGAAAAAGTGAAAATGGCAAGTTTATTTTTTTCAAAGCAACCGGGTTCGATTCCCGTACTGGTTACAGTTGATTTTTCAAAGAAAGTATGAATGCAGTTTTTATTTTTATCCAAATCGGTGACATGGTTCCTAAGAACAAATCTTCGTATCTCTTATAGTTTCAGACTTTCCCATACTGACCGTTTTGAATGCGCCACCCTGTATAACTAATAGGAGCGAAGAATATAATATAAAAAACAAACTATAATTACAGTGCCATCTATGTTTCATGTAATGAAAACTTCTAAAAAAATTAAAATGTGGCATATTATTTGATATTGCTAGTATGTAATATGGCGTGACATAGATTATGCGTAGTAATATTATTAAAATTTATGCTTTGGGAAAGGCAAAGAGAACTTCTATTTTGAAAAAGATGAGGATGAAACAATAAAAACAATTTCAATGAAAAGATGAAGATGATGGTTCAGTCAAAGCAGGAATCGAACACAAATGACGCTTGTTTATTGAAAACAAGTAATTTATTTTTTATTTTTGTCATAACAGAAATAAAACTATAATTAGACTGTTTAAAATTAATAAAAGTTTGTAGAGAAGAAATTGCAAGAAACTACATTAATTTTTATCAATATAAATAAGCTACATACATCTTTTTAATCATTTTCGGGATGGACAGAACCTTGAAGACATAATAATGTAACATAGTTCCTACAGAGCGGTAGGTAGAGATCACGGATCCCAATTTTTTCCGTTCCATATTTCTTTTCGCTTCATCGACACTCATACACCTCTAACACACTCGGCGGTTAAAGGTACTTCTAACGTAACCCTTTTTTATTTTTAAAGTTTTTCATCACATATCTACTAACATAATATATGTATGTAATATATAACGTCTTTTAATTCCTTTCGGGGTGGACAGAACCTCGGAGATATAATATCTCCTAGGTCACATTTTAGCAACAATATTATAGCTGCAGTGTCATAACTGAACATTGGTGACTGGTTGCTAGCCTATCGCCCAATAGATTATATTTACCCCTAGTCCCTTAGTCCTACCTACATACTACCTAAAATATTCTATGATTGACATGTCATTTCTAAATCTTTTTAGTTCTATTTCAATTTATAGAGTGCAAATGACTAGGCCGTTTACAGCTGTGTTACTAAAGCGGACTAAGTGAGAATAGCACATTTTTCAATAAACAAAATGGAGGACAAAAATATGTCTCTAACTGGGATAGGCGACACCTATCTTTTTCTTACGATGTTTTCCCTCACCGTATAATTCGATGTATTGCGCAAAAGTATTTTTATAAATAAAATGTACATAGAAATTCATTAAACTTCATTTCCATTTGTACCTTATTTGTTGTGAGGTTTGAACCCTGTACCCACTGATACAGAGTCAAGCCCCAAACAACTGAGCTACACCGAAACAGAATTTTATAAACATAATATCTCTCAAGTCACTATATAGCATGAATATTGGGGTTGTGATGTCATATGGAACATTAGTGACAGGTTAATAGCCCATCGTCAATTAGATTCTATTTACCCCTAGTCCTTTAGTCGCATCCTACGACATGCCGGGAAGAATGGCAGCTAGTTAGCATTTTTTGCACGTTCCAGACTAGCATAGAACAAGGGATATACATATATAATACATATGGGATATTCATACCAGTAAAAGTTTCATTATAATTAACGTATTTAAATCTATTGGGTGATAGGCTAGCAACCTGTCACCAATGTTCCTTGTAACGTCTTAATTTCATTCATGTTGTAACCACGCCGAAAGGGATTAATGGACGTGAATATATATGTATGTATGTAAGTATATATGTTTAGTAACTTTAGGAGTACCTATAACCGCCGAGTGTGTATGAGAAAATGTATGAGTGACAATGAAGCGAAAGTGGTCTGTCAGTGGGACAAATAGGGATGCGTGATCTCTGCTTACCCCTCTACAGGAAATCAGGCGTGATGTGTATGCATGTATATATTTTTAGGAATCTTTAAAAAAACAACTTACTCCCGTTTCCTTTTAAGGCTACATTAGTGGAGGTGCAAAAAAAATTGCCGACCGGATACTTCCGGCGTCGAAATGGAAAATGGCGTTTCACCCACTTCCGGTGACTTGTTTGTTTCCGCCGATTGATAGTAAATTTGTTTAACCTTGCTTTTGGTAAACAAAATACTTTTTTCCTACATATTTACATATCGCGCCTTTTTCTCTAAAGAGAGGTAGGCAGAGATCACGGATCCTCTTATGTCTCGATCCTGACAAACTACTTTCGCTTCATTAACACATGTATATACACCTCCTCATACACACTCGGTGGTTAAAGGTACATATTTCGTTGATAATAGCTAATAAATAAATACAATTACGCTATTACGCTATTACGTATTTGCATTACATACAATATTTTCTTTCACTTGGTGATGAATATAGTTTTGTTCCTTTCGCCGTTGAAACTCTCGGCTCTTTGGCGCGGCCCACGGGGTCATAAGGGATCTTGCCCATCGTCTGCAAGAGTCCAGTGGAGATCGCAGGGCTGGTAGCTTCCTCCGCCAGAGAATTAGTCTGCCTATTCAGAGGGGGAATGCTGCCAGCATATTGTATTGGGTATTGGTGTATTGTGTGTGTTGTATTGGGTACTCTGTGCTCTAACGACAGCGACAAATTTTTAGATATATTTAATTTATAGGTAAATTATTTTAATTACTTTTAAGTTTGTAAATATTTTCTTAATTTATTGTAAAGATTTCATTGATAAATAAACTACACAATAGCTTTTGACACAAACACATTTACGACCATTATCAAACATATTATAAGCTAGATATTAGCGTGTCCATCTCCGCAATTGCGAAGGTAGTAATTCTTTGGCCACCTCGAACCCACGTGTTGACCAAGTCAGTACTCAATGTGACCGGTGGTCAGCCGTGTCCCCATTTACAAGCATTAACTATTAGGTTAGGTAGGTTTCCTCACGATGTTTTCCCTCATCGTAGTATTCGGTGCATTTCGTAAATGTATTTTGATGACATTCATATCCCTTAATCCATTTCAGGACGGATAATAATAATAATAGACCTTAGAGATATAATATACTAGCGACCCGCTCCGGCTTCGCACGGGTATAAAATATATAGCCAACTCCACTATTTAATGGATGTTATTATACATATAAACCTTCCTCTTGAATCACTTATCTATTAAAAAAACGGCATATAAATCCGTTGCGTAGTTTCAAAGATTGAAGCATACAAAGGGACATAGGGACAGAGAAAGCGACTTTGTTTTATACTATGTAGTGATGTATCTTTGGTCACTTAGGAAAACTTTCAGGGTTTAGCATGATGTTGTTCATATAGAATATTGGTTAAAGGTTGCTAGCCCATCGCCCAACAGACACCAATGACTCCTAGTCTTTTATTTGCCTTTAACATTGTTGAGTTCATTTAATAGCTTTTATTGACTGTTTATTATTGTAAGGGGCGTTTGACGTGGGGTATTGAAATGAAAATATTGTTACATTAACATACATCCATTAACTATTGTTATTTAAAAGGGAGATAGACGTTTTTATTTGATAGCTGTCAATAGTATAAATAGCAGGGGGTGTATATCTTTGGAGCCAGTTATAAATATATGAGTACGTAATATTTAGGAAAATACTAACAAACGCGTTTATAACCATTAACCCTTGCAGAATAGTCAAAAGTTCAGGACTCCATCTCCGCATTCGCGAAGGTAATAATTCTATGGCCACCTCGAACTCACGTGTTGACCAGATAGTCAGTACTCAATGTGACAGGTGCTAAGCCGTGTCGCCATTTACAAGCACTGACTATTCAGAGAACAGGTAGGTTTCCTCACCGTAGTACATTTAGTTCGGTGCATTAAGCAAAAATATTTGTTATGGTGAAAATGTATGTAAGTATATAGAAAATCAGAAAACCTAATTCAATTGGTACATTATCCAGGGTTTGAACCCTGTACCCACTGATACAGAGTCAAGTCCCGAACATCTCCTTATCGTCATTATAAAGATATAACAATGATCTGCTATGAATGAAGAACGGCAGCTAGTTAGCATTCTTTTTAACCAGACTACCAAAAATCGGGGAAGCTATAAGTATAATTATACGTACTTTAAGTTCCATGCTAGTCTGGGACGGAAAAATAATGATAACTAGCTGTCGCTCTTCCTGAAATGTCGTAGGAGGCGATTAATCACTACATTATGTAGTATAAAACAAAGTCGCTTTCTCTGTCCCTATGTCCTTTTGTATGATTATATCTTTGAAACTACGCAACGGATTTTGATGCGGTTTTTTTAATAGATAGAGTGATTCAAGAGGAAGGTTTATATTATGTATAATAACATCCATTAAATAGCCAGAAGTGCGAAGCCGGAGAGGGTCGCTAGTTAATTATATAAGAGTAAATTGAACCTATTAGACGAGAGGCTAACTAAAAAAAGAATATTTAGGTGTATGTTGATTTCGGCGAGGGCCTAACTCATAAAAAGAGCAGCTAGTTAGCATTCTTTCCACTTCCCAGATTAGCACAAAAAGGGGAAGTTATAGCAATAATTATATGATGTAATGTCCCGGAGACACGGTCGTTTCATGAAGTGGATTTTGCGAAAGTCATAATATAATCAAGTGCAGAGCTTGCTGCCAGAATCCTGTGCAGGTTCGTGCCGTCTGATCATAGGTGGCAGTAATAGTAATTAAAATTTACATAAATATATTTAGTAACATAATTCAATGCGCATCAAAAATACTGAAATGTACACTAAAATATAGCTAAACGCATACTAAAGGTTAGGTTTGGGTTGGGACTGTATTATTTTGGTGTACAATTCAGTATTTTTGGTGTGCATTTTAATATTATTTGATGTTCGTTTAAATACTAGCCATATATTTATACCTCTACGTCCAACTGGATAGGCAGAGACTATTAGGCCACTTGGAACGGGTGACAAATCTCTCTTGCTTCACTCGCACCCATTTACCTTCTCATACATCTGTTCTTCTCACTACGTACGCCTTGAGAAGAATGTCTCCAATTTGATCTGTTTAAGTTTTATGCGGCCTACCCCGTCCAATTCTGCCATCCACTGTGGTTTTACAAATTCCTATATACCTTTCTCTAATTTCGTCACAACATCATATTTCATACTACAATATATTTCAGAATTTTCTTTCCGATAGATATTGTCGACTCGAATTCATTTTTTTTATGATTTTCATTCCGGTAAGGTTTCGAATTTACATTTTTATTTATTTATTATTCCTGTACGAAATGATTATTTCTGGCTTTTTAAATTGATCGATGATTCTGCGATATATAATCTTACACATGTGAACAATATTATTTTACCTTTAGTAACTTTATTTATCTTCTCTATATTATTCTTCTAAAAAAACAAACAAACGCATTCACGACCTTTAACCCTTGCGGGGTAATCAGAGGTTCCGGTTTCCATCTCCGCAATTGCGAAGGTAGTAATTCTATGGACACCGCGAACCCACGTGTTAACCAGATAAACAGTACTCAATGTAACAGGTGGTAAGCCATGTCGCCATTTACAGGCTTATAAAATATACGCGATAAGTTGCGTTTTTTTTCAAAACATTTATATACTTACTGTATAATTTCAATAATTATGTTATTGCAATACGAAACACAATAATTTATTCATAGTTCACACTTATTAATATGTATGTTTATTAATCTCTTATTCTTAATTTTGTTCCTTGTTGGTTCTAACATAATATCAGCGTTGCGTTTGTCACCAAACGTAACATACCCAGCTGAATTAGAAGTTTTTGTTTTTGCTGCGACAATAACATGCACAAGCTATACCCCCTAATTTGTAAGTTTGATTTGTAAAATATTTGTATTGTGTATGGTTTTGTTGCTGTAAATAAATGCTTTCTTATTATTATTATTAAACTGAATGAAAATTGCTATTCTCTCACAAATATAGATATTATTTTTATTCTATCCAGCATCGTTAAGGAACCCCCCGCGAGGGCAAGTAGGCTTAATGAGGACAGGTAGGCGGGCCCCTCCCGTCTGCCCGCTATCGATTCCCCTCATATTTATTATTATTATGAGAGATTTCATTTCAGGGGTGAACGTTTTAGCTTGGCATTGTATAATAATATTGTAAGACTTTACACCAATTGAACTAGCCCCTTGGTAAGTACATTTAAGACTTGTTAAGGGTACTAGTCAACGTATATTTAAGAAATATATACTTGTTGTATATAGATAAATACATATATAGGATATATAATCAACGTCCAGACTGGAAAGCAGTAGAAAAGCGTAGTTCTTAACTCTGCCTCCGACGGGAATCGAACCCGGGACCTCATGATCAGCGTTCAGGCGTCTAACCGATCGCGCCACGGAGGTCGTCAAATCAATTGTATGAATGAGAGTTAGTTTTTTTCTGAGATACCTAACTCTAACCACTATTTCATTTCCCGACATGTTATAAGACTAAGGGACTAGGGGTAAATGGAATCTATTGAGCGTTGCCTAGCAACCTGTCAACAATGTTCCATATGACATCAAAACTCCAATATTCATGCTAAAAAGTGACCTAGGAGATAATTTACTAGGGTTCAAAAAATGAGTTTTTCATTTACATAATTTACAGTGGCTAACGGTGTGTTTTTTTATTTTATAAATATATTCATTGGGAGTTGAGACTTATGTATTTCAAACGCTTACACGACCATTAACCATTGCGGGCTAGTCAGAGGTTCAGGTTTCCATGTCCGCAATTGCGAAGCTAGTAATTCTATGGACACCTTGAACCTACGTGCTGACTCAATATGATTACTGAATGTGACAATAACTACTACTTGTTCGGAGAACAGGTAGGTTTCCTCACGATGTTTTCCCTCTCCGTAATATTCAATGCATTTCGTAAATTGGTACATGCAACTTAATTTCCATTGGTACATGCTCAAGCGGGATTTGAACCCTGTACCCACTGATACAGAGTCAAGCCCCAAACAACTGAGCTACTTCGAAAGTAGAGACGTATGTATATGTTTATGTGGCGTTAGGTATTGCCTTAACGAGCAGGTAAGGCTTGTCACCTGATTATGTTTGATGACATGTAATCGTTAGGGGATAGACTTGGGAAGTTTAGAAGCGATGTGTTCTAAAGGTGACATTATGATTTTGGTTACGTAAAATATGACTAAGGGAATATATCTAAATACCTATGTCATATGTTTTGAAGACCTCCGTGGCGCGATCGGTTAACCACTGAAAGCTAATCGTGAGGTTTTGATTTCCGGTTAAGGTAGATGTAAGAATTAAATTTTTCTCCTGCTTTCCAGTCAGGTTGTTGATTATGTGTACTATATATGTATTAAGTTACATATAATATTAAGTATGTATTTCTTAAGTATGTATGTATGAATCGACGTAGCTCAGTTGTTTGGGGCTTTGCTCTGTATCAGCGGGTACAGGGTTCAAATCCCGTTTGAGCATGTACCAATGGAAGTGAAGTTTAACGAATTTATATGTACGTTTTCATAAACATACATTTATGAAATGAAACGAATACCACGGTGAGAGAAAACATCGTGAGGAAACCTACCTGTTCCCCAAACAGGTATTAGTTAGTGCTTGTAAACATGACTTACCACCTGTCAAATTGAGTTCTGACTATCTGGTTAACACGTGGGTTCCAAGTAGGCATAGAATTATTAACCTTATATATTATAGAGATATAGATACAATAACCCTAGGACCCTATTCAGCTTGTATATTAGAGTTGTGATGTCACATAGTCCATCTGTGACAGGCTGTTAGCACATCGCCCAATAGATTTCATTGACCCATAGTCCCTTAGTCGCCTCCTATGACATAATGGGAAGATCGACAGCTAGATAGCATTATTTTTAGACTATACTGGCAGGGGATAGTAAAAAAATATGTAATATAATTTTTTAATTAATTAATTTAAAATCACTTTCCATCCAAAATCGATTTCCTGTAAACTGACTATGAATAACTTTACAAATACCGAAGCGGCGGCGTCTAAAAGTTGCCACTCTGTACGCTCAGTGAGGAAGAAACCCGAGATACCGTTGCTATCGCTACCTCTCCAGACAGGGCGGCCAAACAGAAGCTGAGAGCGGAAAATTATATCTATAATTTTATATATTTAAAACTAGCGACCCGCTCCGGCTTCGCACGGGAATAAAATACATAGCCTACTCCACTATTTAATGGATGTTATTATGCATATAAACCTTCCTCTTTAATCACTCTATCTATTAAAAAAAACCACATCAAAATCCGTTGTGTATTTTCAAAGATTTAAGCATACAAAAGGACATAGGGACAGAGAAAGCGACTTTGTTTTATACTATGTAGTGATATATTATATAAAAACTTACGCGATAAATCCCGTTAGTTATTAATCATTACACCAATTGAACTAGCCCCTCGGTAAGTTCAATTAAGACTTGTTTTAAGGCTGCTAGTCAACTGTATTTCAGAAATATATACTTATTCTAGATGACGACGCGCGATTGGTTAACCACCTGAACCCAATATAGCAATCCCGGTGGAGGCATAGTTAATCACTATGCTTTTCTTCTGCTTTGCAGAGTGGTAGTTGATTATATATGCTATATATGTATTTATCTATATATAATAAGTATATATATCTTTAATATACGTTCACTAGTACCCTTAACACAAGTCTGAAGTGAACTTACCGAGGAGCTAGTTAATTGGCGTAATAGTGTCCTAAATATTATCTATTCTAATATTATAAAGCTGAAGAGTTTGTTTGTTTGAACGCACTAATCTCAGGAACTACTGGTTCGAATTCAAAAATTTTTTTGTGTTAGATAGACCAGTTATTGAGGAAGGCTTTAGGCTATATTTAGCTATATATACCATCACCCTACTACTTATAGGAGCTAAGAATACAATATATAAGTCAAATTGTAATTATAATGCCATCTATGTTTCATGTAATGAAAACTTCGGAAAGAATAAAAATGTAGCAAATTATTTGATATTGCTTGTTATTTATAATTTCCCTATGTTAAAGTAAGTTATCATTGTGCACAAAACTTCTTTCCGTGACATGGATTCGTGAATGGAAAAATAATATTCAAAAAATGGATTCAAATACCATACATAACATACACTTCACGACTTGTGTATACACACTCCCTTTTTTATTATGGCGGGGTAGTCAGAGACTTGAATGCCCATCTCCGAAATTTCGAAGGCATGTTAGGTATGGGTCATTCGAAGCCCGCGTATCACTAGATAGACAGCACCCAACGTCATAGGTAGTGAACCGTATCGCCGTATATAGGCACTGACTATTACCTATCCTGATGGATAGGCAGGTTTCCTCACGATGTTTTCCCTCACCGTTACTCATTCTAATACCATTAATCGCTATTCGCTTACGTTTGTCCCAGGGGCTAAATAGGGGCCATCCGTCTAGGTGTATCGGCGCAGCTCGATATTTGGGGAATCCATTAATTATTTGGCCTATTATCTTTATATAGAATGTGTACCTTTCAATGGGAATTACGATCAATAAGGTTGAATATAGCAAATCTATAAAGCCAAAGTGGGGAGTTGGACGGGGTAGGCCGCGTAGAACTTATACAGATCAAATTGGAGACATTCTTCTCAAGGCGGGTGTATGTAGTGAAGAGCAGAAGAGCATGTATGAGAAGGTTAATGAGCGTGAGTGAAGCAAGAGATTTGTTACCCGTTCCAGGTGGCCTAATAGTCTCTGTTTATTCCCTTGGGGACGTAGAGGCATGAATATATCGACACCTAACGGCGCACCTTTGTCTTTAACGCCATTTAGCAAACTTTACAGTAGAGAGGTTTAAAGTTAAAAAAGTAGTCAAAAGCAAAAATATCTAATATTTTTTAACGCTTAGGCGTCAGAAAAGTCATTTCGCCATGAAACCAATCGACCCAGAAAAAATACTGAATCGAACTGTTTATTTAACTAATTTTCGCCGAAAATATATATATTGAAAAAAGGTGACGTTAGGAGTACCTATAACCGCCGAGAGTGTATGAGAGGATGTATGAATATCAATGAAGCGAAAGTGGTCTGTCAGGATCGGGACAAATGGGGATCCGTGATCTCTGCCTACCTCTCTACAGGGAATCAGGCGTGATGTGTATGTATGTATGTATGTTTTGCGTTTACGCCAAGTCTGTTATGTGTCGATATGTTTATGAACCCTAGTCTCAATTTCTCTTTTTACACCAGGAAGAAAAGCATCTATTTCATTCCCTTCACAGATATTCTAGAACTAAACAAGTATGTAAAACGCCATTTAAATTTCAAGAGTCAATCCGTCCGGTATACGAGTAAAGGGCGTATTAACATAAAATATTTGCGCGATCAGATAGGGCCCTTTTCCCCTATAAGTTGGGAATATGCCGTGAGATATGTGACCGGGCATTTTTGTTGTGAAAAACGCCACATTTACATCCGAGGCGGAGGCAAACGTGATGTAGGGGGACCATGGTTTGGGGACTATAATAAATATTGACGAACACTAGTACTAACTAAGTACTAGATAGAGAAGTACGTTGTCCTCCAATGGTTCCGACATAAGACCAGCGTTGCGTTCGCTTTCAAACGCAACATACTCTGCTGACTTGGAACCCTTCTGCTGCGACAATAACATGCACAAGTTATATCCCCTAGTTTGTAAGTATTAATTGTAAACGTTTTGTATTGTGTATGTTTTTGTGGTTGCTAAATAAATGCTTATTATTATTATTAGAAAGAAAGAAAAATGCTTCTGGGTGCTCAAATTCAGGACACTAGTGCTGTGAAATATTTACTTTTTGTTAGATTTAATTGTTTTTAATGTTTTAATTGGGACATATTTAGCTTAATTTTGTCTCTTAAATAAATAAAGTATATTATTTTATAAATTCTTTAATATGTTTATTTATCTTGTACGTAGTGTGAAGATCGGAAGAGCATGTATGAGAAGGTTAAAGGCTGTGAGTGAAGCAAGAAAGATTTATCAGGATCGTTCCAGGTGGCAATCTATAGTCTCTGCCTATCGCCTTAGGGACATAAATGCGTGAATATATGTAAGTATGAGTGAAGTTCCGTTCTCAATAATTTGCAAGTTGAAGTTCTGTCATCCCCGAAATGGATTAAAGGATTTACAAATTATAAAATACCAGAGACCCGCTCCAGCTTCGCATGGGTATAAAATATATAGCCCACTGCACTAATTAATGGATGCTATTATACATACAAACATTCCTCTTGAATCACTCTATCTATTAAAAAAAACCGCATCAAAATCCGTTGCGTAGTTTCAAAGATTCAAGCATACAAAGGGACATAGGGACAGAGAAAGCGACTTTGTTTTATACTATGTAGTGAAGCTCCCAAATAACCCGTACTCCATAGTCACCCTACACCACATGAAGCGCGGGCGCATGTACACTGCCTGGGTGCGGCAGGATTGAGAAATTCAAATCACTCTCCGTCCTCCAGTCTTGTCAGTCACTCTTTAGCATATTGCAAGCGACTGATGTTATATGTTTGATTGTCATACTATACTAAACATACGTTTAATGTTTACTATAGTCAAAGATAAAAGACAAACGCATTCACGACCATTAACCATTGGTAGTCAGAGGTTCAGGTTTCCATCTCCGCAATTGCGAAGGTAGTAATTCTATGGCTACCTCGAAGCCACGTATTGACCAGATAGACAGTACTCAATGTGACAGATATAATATAATTATTAATTACTATAGTATATTCGCAATAAGAAAATAGTGTCATCATCAAGTCCCTTGACTCTAAAACGCCTACAAAATTTCGGAAATTGTCACTCAAGTCTCTGACTACCCCGTAACTATCGGTATCGTAGTACACAATTTCACCATATATAATTTTCATATACATATCCTGACTATTACCTCTTTCTCAAAATAGACAGGAATCTTCACGATGTTTTCCTCAAAAAATAATAGTAGATTGACAAAAGGTATATACGTGAGTTAAGTAGAAGAGCGGTTACTTAGGGGCCGGCCCAATAAGAAATGTGACAGTCAGATAGACGCCATATTGGAAAAGGGTAACGTTAGAAGTACCTATAACCGCCGAGTGTGTAGGAGTGTCAATGAAGTGAAAGTGGTTTGTCAGTATCGGGACAGATGAGGATCCGTAATCTGTTCTACAAGGATTCAGGCGAAATCATCAACAATCATCGACATCAACATTACTTTTTACCTTTTCTTACCTTTCACTAAATGCACGAGCGAACCCCGATAATCCACCTAGTATACGATTAACATGTCCCTCGGTTAAGGGCTTATTAGTCCGTCGTGTACTGAAGCCCAATTTTTCCTGCTTTATATTCCGCATATTATAAGGCAGAAACAGGTTGTATACCTTAAATGACATGGTTTGTATAAACGTGGCTTATATGTTATAACGATCCTATAAATATATATATATATATATATATATATATATATATATATTTCACGTCTCTACGTCCCCAAGGGAATAGGTAGAGACAATAAGGCCACCTGGAACGGGTGACAAATCTCTTGCTTCACTCACACCCATTGTCACATTGAATACTGACTATTTGGTCAACACGTGGATTCGATGTGGCCATAGAATTGCTACCTTCGTAATTGCTGAAATGAACACGTACATTTAAATTCCGTCAAGAGTACATATACAATTACATCCTGGCGATACGAAAACATCTTCTTGATCACTTATTAGCATGCATATAAAAATAATAAAAAGCGTTTATATACAGCCACAAAAACATACACAATACAAAACGTTTACAATTAAAACTTACAACCTAGGGGTATAACTTGTGCATGTTATTGGGTTTTGTTGTAATATAGTGACAGGTTACTAGCCTATCGCCCAGTAGATTCCTGTTGCAATGCCAGCTACGTCATACGACAGCTAGTTGCGTGTGACCTCCGTGGTGTGATCGGTTAGCCGCCTGAACGCTAATCGTGAGGTCCTGGGTTCTATTCCCTGTGGAGGCACAGTTAAGAACTACGCTTTTCTTCTGCTTTCCAGTCTGGTTGTTGGTTATATATGCTATAATATGTATTTATCTTTGCATAATAAGTATAAATTTCTTAAATTTACGTTGACTAGTATCCTTAACACAAGTCTTAAATGTACTTATCAAGGGGCTAGTTCAATTGGTGTAATAAAGACCAAATATTATTATTAGTTAGCATTCTTTTACGTTACCGACTAGCTGATGATGACGAGATGTTATGTAACTTAACTCATGTAATGTTTATCAAACCCCAAACAAATATTTCTCATTACATCCTTAACCCTAGAAAGATAACCTACGTCGCAAAGGCGCCCGCGCGATGAATATCGTGCTGTCTTTTTCGACTGACAATACGTATCGAGTTGTGCTTTTCAATCAACTCCGTCGTCGATCTAGTCTTCCACGTAATGACCATATTTTCGCAGTAAGTACCATAGTTTAGACAATACAGCAGACTCATGCGCTCTTTAGGCGTATGGTTATCTTTTATGTAACTTTGAGCGATTTTTTGCTGTCGTATTATTGAACATAAAGTGATGTTTATGTGTTTTATTTCAGTTGAGATCATTTAGTTTATTAATATGACAAGCAAAAGAAGATTGGCAGATGATCAAATGCAACAGAACCTTGGGAAATTAAAAAATACACGATCTTGACCAGTTTGCAGCTGTAAAATTACTATGGACCTTTGACGATAGTTTCGTACAAACCCAAACCATCAAAGATGGTTTATTTCTTATCATCGTGCGACGAAGAACGTGTCCTCAACTCAACTACCGGCAAATCGGATATAATAATGTATTATAATCAAACTAAAGAGGGGTTGACTTTCGATCAGATGTGTTTTGCTATGTTTTGTTCAAGGAAAACTAATAGATGGCCTATGGCAATGTTTTATGGTATTTTGAACATTACTTTCGTGAATTCGTATATCATATATTATCATAATGTTTTGTCTGAAAATGAAAAGTCATTAAACCGACGAGAACACATGAAAAAACTTAGTACTCGGCTAACTGCCACTTTGATGTCGGAAAGATTAGATGCTCCCACTTTGCCAAGATATTTTCGGAGTAATATTGAAAATATTCTACCAAAGCTCCATGGCCAAGCTTCTGCAGATAACGAAGAGCCTCCAGCAAAGAAAGGCGTTACTGTAACTACTGTACTCGTCTAAAAAAAAAGGAATGCCGAAAACTACTTCCGCCAAATGTCGAAAAACACTGTGTAGTGAACACAGAATTGAAGTTTGTCATGCCTGCTTATAAAGTGCCCTTTTTGATGTAATAATTGATTTTTGAGATTGATTATTTAATAGTCAAACTAGTTTATACGAAAAAATTGCATTACTTTAGTGATTTCTCATAATTTAGTCAATTTACATAGAAGACTGTAAAGTTTTGTAAATTTTTGAAGAAGATAACTTTATTTTGTTAAAAAAAATTTAAAATAAATAATTTCGTACGAAATATCATTTTTATTTCTAAATAATAGTCTAAACCCCTAAAATAATACATTTATTGGCCAAAATTTTACTTATTACCATTTCATAATCACATTTGAAAATCGTGCGCCTTTAAGGCGTATGGTTATCTTTTACGTAAGTCGTGGGATGGTTATCTTTCTAGGGTTAACAATAGCTACCTAGGTACAATTAAAAAATCCAGGGGTCATATTACACTGGTTACCCAAAGATTATGAACCGTGAAGTTTTTTTCCGAGACCCATTCATAAAAGTATTGCCAACGACATTCCTTTGTCGAATGGGGATTTGTCGAATAAAGTTTACGCCCGAATGAATTTCTTTCGCCTATTGTTGGACTTGGTACCTCTGTCTTATCCCTGTGATATTCAGAACACGTTCAGGACCTTGATCCTTGCGGGGTAGTCGGAGGTTCGAGTGTTTATATCCACAATTTCGGAGATAGTAATTCTATGGCCACCTCGAAGCCACGTGTTGACCAGATAGTCAGTACTCAATGTGACAATTGATAAGCTGTGTGCCATTTATAAGCACTAACTATTATCTGTTCAAACAGGTAGGTTTCCTCACGATGTTTTCCCTCACCGTAGTATGTGGTGTATTTCGAAAATGAAAATGTACACAGAAATTTATTAAACTTCTTTTCTATTGGTACATTGCTCAAGAGGGATTTAAACCTTGTACCCACCGATACAGAATCAAGCCCCAAACAACTGAAGTACACCGAATTATCTAATTATCTATAATAAGTATATATTTGTTAAATATACGTTGACTAGTACCCTTAACACAAGTCTTAAATGTAAGTACTTAGCAAGAGCCTAGTTCAATTGGTGTCATAATATATAATATACATATACAATTATATTATATATATATAATATATTACATATACATACAATATATCCTATAATATATTATCCGAATATCATACAGAAAACACGCGTATGTATATTTTATTCGCAAAAAAGGACAGATGTAGTCCAACCTCTTTTGTGAGTCAAGAGGCTGCTCCATACAGTATAAGGGCGCAATAATTGACATTTAATTGTGATATGCCGCTGATTTTACGTGCGGTTAACCACGTTAGTGTAACAAGAGCTTAAAATTCAATGAATGAGAATTGGTATATTAGTTTTAATATGTGAATAATATACATAAATACACATCACGCTTGATTCCCTGTAGAGGAGTAGGCAGAGATCACGGATCCCCATTTGTCTCGATCCTGACAGACCACTTTCGCTTCATTGACACTCATACATTTACTCTTACACACTCGGTGGTTATAGGTACTCCTAACGTCACCCTTTTTCAATATACATACATCTTCATCCCCGTTCTCTAATACCTTTCGGGGTAGACAGAACCGTGGAGATGATAATATGTCCAAGATCACTTACAGCATGAATATTGGGGTTGTGATATTATATGGAACATCGGTGACAGATTGCTAACCTATCAAAGTCAAAGGTTTTTATTCAACACTAGCGACCCGCTCCGGCTTCGCACGGGTATAAAATATATAGCCTACTCCACTATTTAATAGATGATATTATACATATAAACCTTCCTCTTGAATCACTATCTATTAAAAAAAACCGCATCAAAATCCGTTGCGTAGTTTCAAAGATTTAAGCATACAAAGGGACATAGGGACAAAGAAAGCGACTTTGTTTTATACTATGTAGTGATAAGTACAAGTACAGTAAATTCATTGAAAGTCAAAACATTTGCCTGACACTGGTTGTCTCTTAGCATTGAAATTCTAACGCCAAACAGATTCTATTGACCCCTAGTTCTTTAATCGTCTCCTACGACATGCCGGAAAGAACGGCAGCTAGTTTCACAGCACAGAACTTACAAATATTTCACACTTCATGCCTTTATAACCTTGAATACGAATTACTTTTTTTTCTTTAACAAAAAGAGGCAGATGCAAACCTCTTTTGTTAGTCAAGGGCCATTTCCTAAGGTATAAGGACACTATAATTGACATTTTATGAAGTGACAGATAGTGGCTTTATGTCAAATGTATTGTTACTTGAGTGATTGTATGAAGTATGAAACGACATGAAGTGAGAAATATTTGTAGTGGTACAAGTTCTTTTTTGTGCGCATTTGGTGTTATCCAAAAGGATTAGGTGTCCAATGCAGAAATGCTTTTGAATCAACCATAAAACAGAGCTACTGCAGACCATCAAGTAGAAGAAGGTTGTATATTTAGGCCATGTCTACTTCTTCTAATGAATGACGCCACTTCTCCCTGTCAGTGGCCGCTCGCGTCCATTCGATGCCGGCCAATCTGCACAGGTCGTCTTCCCATCTTACCAAGGGCGCCCCACACTGCGTTTACTGAGACGCGGTCTGACTTAGGAGGCGATTAAGGGACTTGGGGTCAATGAAAGCTTTGGGCGACGGAATAAGAGTCACCACATACATAAATATGTATTCACAATGATACCACCCTTTCTAGGTAGTCAGAGGTTGAGTGTCCTCCAATAAGTAAGTTTTTTTTTTGAGATAATCTTTGGTCACTTGAAACACACCTACATACATACAAAACATATATACAAGCCTCTACGTCCGCAAAGAGATCATTAGAGACTATCAATCGCCACCTGGAACGATCGTGACAAATCTCTTGCTTCAGTCACTTCCATTAACCTTCTCTTACATGATCTGCTGTTCTTTACGTTACGTACACCCGCCTTGAGAAGAATGTAAAAACCACTTGTTACCTGATAATCAATATCCAACATGACAGTTATGCCATGTCGCTGTATACAGATACTGAATATAATATAGGCAGACGTAGTATTTATGTATATATATTTAATATTATAAAGCTAACATCGTAAAGAAACCTACGTGTTCCCCGAAAAGGTAATAATTATCGTAATTCGACGTAGCTCAGTTGTTTGGGGCTTGACTCTGTGTCAGTAGGTATAGGGTGCAAATCCCGCTAGAGCATGTACCAATGGAATTTTTATGTAGATACATATTGGTAATCAAAATACATTTACGATATGCATCGAATTTTACTGTGAGGGAAAACATCATGAGGAAACCTACCTGTTCGCCGAACAGGTAATAGTCAGTGCTTGTAAATGGCGATATGGCTTACATCCTATCAGATTGAGTACTGACTATCTGGTCAACACTTACAATATCTACATTTTCTTCCAATCTCTACATTTTTTTGCAAACAAATAAACTCGGAATTTTCATACAAATTTCGTCTGGTACCCATAAACTGCATTTAAGCGGAAACCCATAAAAATATAGGCCACCATCATTATTACAACTGGCAATAAAATGCCTGGCAACCCCGCAGAGTTGCCAGCTACGAGTCGTAAAATTAATTGGGAATCAATTGGTTGTATTTGGCAACACTAAAATGGCTTTTCATCAGTTCCCTTGCCCCGAAAAAGTTAACCTATTTTGAAATGGATTTCTGTTGTATTACTACAATGAGGGAAAACATCGTGATAAAACCTACCTTTTCCTCGAACAGGTAATAGTTAGTGCTTTTAAATGGCGACATGGCTTACCATCTGTCACATTGTGTTCTGTACATATTCGCAATTGGGAAGGCAGTAGTTCTATCGCAACCTCAAACCCAGGCCAGGTGATGACCAGATAGTCAGTACTGAATGTGACAGGTGGTAAGCCTTGTCACCATTTAGAAGCACTGACTTACCCGTTCCGAAGAACAGATAGGTTTCCTCACGATGTTTTCCCTCGCCGTAATAGTGAGTGCATTTCGCAAATGTATTTTTATTACGAAAATGTACATAGAAAGTCAGAAAAGTTCATTTTTCCATTGGTACATGCACCAGGGTTTGAACCCTATACCCACAGATACAAAGTCAAGCTTGAAGCCGAAGAAATTACGCCGAATAACACTACTAATATTGTAAGTAGTAGTTCATATGGGAATGAAATATTATGATAATTATTTGTTCTACCTCTTTATAGGCATAGAGTGCAAGAATCGCCTGTCTAAAACTTATTATTCAAAAACCTTATGATAAGATTACATATAACTAAATAAACATATAAAATTCTGCAATCTACTCTAAAAATATAGAATACGCTCAAAAAAAATTATCCTGTGCTATTTGGGACGCAAAAACGATGCAAACTAGCTGCCGTTCTTCCCGGCATGTCGTAGGAGGCGACTAAGGACTAGGGTTAGTGGAATCTGTTGGACGATAGGCTAGTAACTTATGTTTCATATAACATCACAATCCCAGTATTCATAATTAATAACTAACGGGACTTATCGCGTATGTTTTTATATAATTAAGTTACCTTTATTAACCCGACGTTTCGGCTACGTTGCAGCAGCCATGATCACGGGCAGACTGAGTACTCATATAAAAACTTACGCGATAAATCCCGTTAGTTATTAATCATGAGTGTATGTATGTAAATACTAACCTAAGTAGACCAGCACTACATGGTGACTCAAGCCCTGCCAACCCCGAAAGGGATTAAAGTCGATACTGACGTAAGTAAATACGTTACAGATACGAATCTCGATGGTCTTAATAACGGGCTGCAAGCGTCGTTTGTTTGCGAAATATTTCAACAACTTTCAGATTTTTAAAAGGTAACCTCAAGGGTACCTATTCTGGCGTTTTTATTCGGATTGCATTTGAACTGATATTTAAATTATATTTAGTGACAAAAGTATATAAAATGAACTAGCAATTTGGCACTGATATACATAGCAACATACGCTTCACGACTTGTGTATACACACTCTTTTTATATGGCGGGGTAGTCAGAAGCTTAAGGGCCAAGCTCTGAAATTTCGAAGGCATGTTAGGCACTCAAAGCCCATGTCTCACTGAATAGAGATACCAATGATAGGCACTGGCTATTACCTATCCCTAGATATAGGCAGGTTTCCTCACGATGTTTTCCCTCACCGTTCATGTAAGAATATTATACTAGTATATATATATATATATACAAAACCTACGGCAAAACCTTTTCGAAGACCGGCTAGTCTGTTGATCCTGTATTCTGCTCTTGTCAGAAGTGTTCTGGAATTTAATTCGGTGATATGGTGTCCTCAATACAATATTCACATTGACATATTGGAGGCGATTCAAAGAAAATTCCTACGTCACCTAAGCTCGAAATTGGGTATGCGGCGTAAACTGCCTACGTACGAAGACAGACTTAGGTATTTTAAAATTGATACTCTGGAGTCTAGACGATCAGTTCAAGATCTCTTAGTACTTTATAAGATCATTAATGGAAAATGGGATGCCATGGATCTGTTAGGCCGCCTCTCGTTTAAAACTAGGAGTAATAAAAGAAAACCAAAGCTTTTTGATGTGCCAAGCTGTAATAACAATGTTACGTTTAATGATCCGCTGTACCGTATGTGTAGATTCTACAATGATAACATAAAGGACCTGGATTTATTTTCGCAAAGCTCCTATTCATATACAAAGGTTGTAAAGCAAATCTATGTTGTAGTAAATTAGATATTTGTAATTAATATTGATGCATAAAAATTTGTATCTCAGTACCTACTTATGTATACACTTTAATTTAAACGCTGTGTGCAACATTTAACGGAAGTCAATTTTACTGTGAATTTTATATGAAGTTGTATGGAAATGTATCAAATTGTTTTCTGTAGTTGTGCCTTTAAATAAATAAAATAAAATAAAAATAATATATATAATACTATGCCATTGGTAATTAACGCTACACTAATGTATGTATTTAACTATTGGACAGAAACACATATATAAAATATCTCTTGAAATTTTGCATCAAATATCGGATGACATTTCAAATAAATTATTATGAGTGTCATGTTGCTAACCGATTGTCCAATAGATTTCAATGACCCCATAGTCTCTAACTCACCTCTTACGACAAAGCGAAAAGAAAGGCATATAGTTAGAATTCGATATATGTCCCAGACTATCACGGGAATACCGCCATTACTTGATACTTACACTCTTAGTAAACGATCTGATGTTATTTGATTTTGTCAACCCCAAAAGGGATAAACAACTTGTGTATATACTATAAATATATACTAGATTGCTTAAAAGAATATTCTAATCTAATCTTAGACATTATTTTCAAAAAATCCTTCTCAAAGCCACCATTTTTAAATTTAATAAAAGAAACAGTCATATTTCCCTCGGTCCACTTTAAACTTTTATTAGAATAAGTACCCCCGTGGAACCATTTTAACTTGAGCTCTCTTTGTGAAGGTTTAGTTAGTGGATTTGGGTCAGGATAAAGTGGTTTGGCTTGGACGTTACTCATACAGTATCAGAGGGTAAAATCTAAATTCTTCGCGTCTTATGACTTTCTTGTGGGGTGAGTATGGAGTTAGATTTTTAAGGAAAAGTTTATTTTTCTAAAGGTCTAATATTTAAGTAAAATACATTTTGTTTATTAAACAAAAATTATGCGTTTAATAATTTTTGATAAAAAAATACGTGGAATGAATGTTTGTTTCTTGGTATTCAGAGGTTTTTATTATCACGTGTACATTATAGTTATATTATATGTTAATTTTAACATTTTTATTACGTGCATCAAATATTCCAAATAACACATATATATATATATATTAATAACGTGTAAGTTAATTACTTGCCTGTTAATTTTCTCATATAAAATTATAAAAAACTTAAATATACAAAAGAACAATCAAATTATTATGAAGGTATATTAAGGAATTACATAATAGAGCCAAAGTGGAAGGTAGGGTTAGACAGGGTGGGCCGCGTAGAACTTATACAGGTCAAATTGGGGACATTCTTCTTAAGGCGTGTGTACGTAGTGAAGAACAGAAGAGCACGTATGAGAAGGTTAATTGGTGTGAGTAGAGCAAGAGATTTGTCACCCATTCAATGTGGCGATAATCTCTGCATATATAGTTAGGGACATAGAAACACGAATACAAGTATGAAGGTATATTATTATGTTCACATTACCCATCTTTTCCACAATCCACACACACCCTACACTCACTCAATATTGGCTAACTCACAAGCTTACTTTAAATACAACGTCACTTTTTGCATAAATTCCCCAGAAAACCAATAAAGGTGTACAGAGATAAGACGCGCCCATCTTAGGTGATTCTCATTAAAGAAAACTGTTTATGCATCATGTAATTGACACCCTATAAGTGTATTTTGAATTTGGAATTCCAATATTTCAAGTCTTTATTTTACATACATATATAAATGTACATTCACGTCGTTTAATCCCTTTCGGAGTAGACAGAATCTTGGAGATACAAAAATATCTCTTAGACTACATTTTAGCAAGAATGTTGTAGTAGTAATTTATTTATTAATGTCCTTAATATATGTTCTCTATACCCGTCTTTCGGGGATTAAAGTCATGATTTATGTATGCAGACAACTTCAGCGTTTCTCACGCTACTTTTACTATTTTTAGTTTAAAAAGGATGGTTAAGATTGTATGACACACATATGTATATGCTTGAAAGTGTTTCTTGAAGTTTTTGTCAAAAAAAACCTAGTTAAGATAGTACGACATTTTGAAGAAAAGGTTTTTTTATGTTAAAAAAACTTGTGCTTAAGATAAAAGGTAACTTAAAGGGTAAGACAGAAGCTTTTGAATTTATCTTAGTGGTCTGATAATAGTGACAGGTGGTAAGCCATGTCGCTGTATGCAAGCACTAACTATTACCTGTTCATCGAACAGGTAGGTTTCCTCAAAATGTTTTCCCTCACCGTATAATTCGAAGCATTTCGTAAATGTGTTTTTATTGAAATTCTAATGGATAATTATTAAATTGTCTGTGTGCTATTGTGTTATCCCACGTTAGCTGGGACTTAAACATACATATGAATGTATATACATATGTATCTCTTAGTCACCTTGTATAGACGTGCAGGGAAGAACGGCAGCTAGTTAGCATTCTTTTTACGTCCTTTTCGGGACAAAAATATACGCCGCAAAACCTGTGTAGTCTTTTTTCATACCATTCAATTGAGTCTATCCGTCAAACATGAGGTGAAGAAAAAATGGAGTATTGGGTTTATATGACTATGGTTCTGTTGGTATAATATTAATTTAGAAGCTACCATTATTATGCGTTTAAGAAGCAGTGACATACAAAAAAAATACCATATAAAATTCAATAATCATTATAATATTTAGGACATGATTACACCAATTAAGCTAGCCCCTTGCCAAGTTTATTTAAGACTTGTGTTAAGGGTACTAGTCAACGTGTATTTAAGAAATATATACTTATTATATATAGATAAATACAGATATAGCATATACAATCAACACCCAGATTGCAAAGCAGAAGAAAAGCGTAGTTCTTAACCCTGCCTCCGTCGGGAATCGAACACGGGACCTCACGATTAGCGTCCAGGTGCTTAACCAATCGCGCCACGCATAACTATGAGGGTTTATCACTGAAAATTGATGACTGATTGCTAGTTCATCGACCTATAGATCCTTAAATATTCTTAGTTCCAATGTTGAAAGAAATACTGAGAAGAATGGAATCAGCACTGTGTAAGTATATTTTAACATCATATATTGATAGCAGATTTATAAGTATATTATAAATTGGACGACCTCCGTGGCGTGGTTCGATTCCCGGTGGAGGCAGAATTAAGAACTACGCTTTTCTATTGCTTTCCAGTCTGGTCGTTGATTATACATACTATATATGTATTTATCTATATATAATAAGTATATATTTCTTAAATATACGTTGACTAGTACCCTTAACATAAGTCTTAAATGAACTTACCAAGAGGCTAGTTCAATTTGTGTAATAATGTCCAAATATTATTATTATGTACGTATGATGTCTGTTCGGCTCCTTCACGACCTTCGTCCGGCCTAACCCTAACAGTAGTATGAAAGCGGTGTACCGTGTGTCGTGTTAAACTTTAACACGGATCCTCACTGGCTGACTGATCGGACTGGTGGGACGCAAAGTGATTCAAATATATAAAGACGAAGAAAGACAAACGCGTTTAAAGTCAGAGGTTCAGATTTCCATATCTGCAATCGCGGAGGCCATAATATCTAAACACTTCGAATCCACGCGTTGACCACAGCCAGTACTTAATGTGACAGTTGGTAAGCCATGTCGCCATTTACAGGCACAAACTACCTGTTCGGGGAACAGGTTGATTTCCTCATGATGTTTTCGTAAATATTCGATGCATTTGGTAAATGTATTTTTATTACGAAAATGTACATAGAAATTCATTAAACTTCATATCCATTGGGACATGCTCAAGTGTGATTTGAACCTTGTTCCCCCTGATACAAAGGCTGCTTCTAATTACATACATATATACATACATTTACTTCTCATACATATCTTACATGTATTCGGAATAGATAAAGCAAGCAAAATAATCAAATTATTACAATATAATAAATATATTATTTTCATCCCAGCCACTTATCCACCCACCAGTACGTTTGAAAAACTCTCTATATCTCGCATCTGTCGCCGCAACCACTGTCTGTCACTACTATTTGACAGCACTATGGGGTGACTTGTGATCTCTGCCTACCCTGTAGGGAAACGGGCGTGACGTGTTTGCTATGCCAATGTCCTTACCACAGATAATATAATACTACAGTACAGTTATTATTACAGTTATTAAAGTGCTAAGGGGTTGGTACATAAGTAGTAAGAGGAAAATAAGAGAATAGAGATCTTCTAGAATATTTTCGAATTATTAGTTGCGATTTGTAATGTTCCTATTGGATTCGTATTTCGTTTTTATAGGTACACTAGTGACCCGCTCCGGCTTCACACGGGTATAAAATAGCCTACTCCACTATTTAATGGATGTTATTATACATATAAACCTTCCTCTTGAATCACATCCGTTGCGCAGTTTCAAAGATTTAAGCATACAAAGAGACATAGGGACAGAGAAAGCGACTTTGTTCTATTCTATGTAGTGATTTGTGACAGGTTTCAATCGTCCAATAGATTCCATTTACCCATAGTCCCTTATACAGTCCCAACACGTACATATTTATTAAAAAAAGCCTTTATTATTAATGCATACATAAATACATATACTGCAGCCTCAATCTCCCTAACAGGATATAAAAAAATTATCAATCGCCACCTAGGACGATCCTGACAAAACTCAGTATTAAATTATAAAATTTAATTCATTTAAAACCATTTTTAGTGTCTGACTAACAAGAAACATCTGTATACTAATTAAGTGAACTTTTTATCTCAAAAACCCTTTTCCTAACTCAATTAATTGCTTTTTAATAACGCATAGTCGAAACCAATCAAACAATTAAACAGCCAAAACTTCTTTTCTAAACTTTACGATAATATAATGTTATGGTTTTATAACTAGCTTTTCTCCTGATTTCGTCTGAGTAAGTTAGTTATTTAGGACTTGATTCATCTAAAAACATCACTAGTGTTTGGTTAAATGTTCCTATCAATCAATCAGCCTATTACAGTCCACTGCTGGACGTAGGCCTCCCCAAGGGTATACAAAACACGATCACTCGTGGCCCTCAGCCAGCCACTACCAGCGACCTTTTTCAGGTCATCGGTCCATCTGGCAGGGGGGCGTCCTACACTCCGTTAAATAATAACTATAAACCAAAAAAATGTGTAGTTTTACGAAACTACTGTAAAAGTGTTTTTTTTTAAATATTGTATACTTACAGTAAACTAATTACTAATACTGTAGCATTAAAGATGTTATATATATGCAACGCTGACAGCGCCACCAAAAGGGACTATTGGCACTACATACATACACAGCACGCCTGATTCCCTGTAGAGGTAGGCAGAGATCACGGATCGCCATCTTTCCCGATCCTGACAAACCACTTTCGCTTCATTGACACTCATACAACTCCTCATACACACTCGGCTGCTAAAGGTACCTCTAACGTCACTCTTTATTCAATATGGCGTCTATTTGTCAGTCATATATCTTATTGGGCCGGCCCCTACGTAACTATTATTCTATACACATGACGTCACGACCGTCACGCGACATTCAACACACAGACGAAAAAGTTTCAGACCATGTCATAAAAGTTTCAGTTTAAAATATTACTCATTGATTTTTGATGAAAATAAATATTTGTTTTTTCAAAATTTCATTGTGCTGCTGACTTTGTTGACAAACCATAGACGACTGTATGTGTACTTGATTCACAATAATTTTGGTACTATAAGAATTTTGCACCCTTTACTTCCAAATATTATATTTCGAACAAACAAACGTTTCGTCTTCATAATATTATTAGTATACATGTGATAGTATAATAACATATAGAGTTGTGTAACTTAAATTTTAATTATAGGTGCCGTGGGTTGATGTCAGAAATCAAAAGTGAGAATAGTCGAACAAAAGAAATATGACTGACTTGGTCCGGTTAAGTTTTTTCGGTTCATGACGGTTGTAGACTGAGAGGTGGTGGTTAAAAATGTTAGTTACGTTCGGGTACACTGAAAATCAAGTGTTTTATTCAAAATACGTACAAGTACATTACATTGATTGAAAGTAAAACATATGTATTAAGGTTTAGTGTTTTTAAAATCATTAGTCACTTATAGTATTTTAAATGTTTGAATCACGAAGATTAAAAAGTGGCTAATAAATACAGGAAAATATAGGTAAAATTGACCGTTTTAGTATCCTACTTATCATAAAAAAGTGATTTTCTTTTAAATATCTTCGCACAACAACCAAGGAAGTATTTTATGTCTCTGCACTAAAACATAAAATACAAAAACCCAATTTAATATAAACATAGAATTGTATTTACCGCGGTCTAATTTAATAATACTTTTTCCTTTTCTACAATGCAAATTTTAAAGTTATTTTTTAATTAAATAATCTTTAGTTTCTTTATAAATAATTTCAGGCATTGAATCTCAATTTTGTATAAGTTACATAAATTTTCATTTGCTTTCTGTAAATCTATTATTCTATTTTGAATGTATTTTTCATTACTAATCATAATTGTCTACCAGCTCTCATCCTACACGTCCCATAATTCTCCAGCGTAGCGTAAGTTCATAATTTGGCTGTCAAACACATTTCGAACATGCCATTCAACAAGTAGGTCGGTTCATTACTCATTTAATCTCTTACCACATGTATGATGCGCTATTGTGATACATACGTGTACAATGAACGCTTAAAGTGCAGTCCCAGTAACTTTTTATAAGGTTTACGTTTATAAGAACAAACGACAATATGAATGATTAAAGTACGAAGAACATATAATTATTATTTTTAAACACTCGCGATTTATACTCATTTTATTTACTATGAGAGACCGGGTCATATCACGGTAAATTAATAAAGATATGTGATTACCTTTATTTTGCCCGACGTTTCGACCCAGTTGCATAGGCCGTGGTCGCGGGAAGACTAGCTTTAGTCTCAGCAAATGTCTTTCTACCCTCACAATTGGAATTTTTGAACAGTTTTTTTGATCTTTATTAATTTATCGTGATAAGACCCGGTCTCTCATAATAAATAAAACATACATACAATTATGTTATTAAAAACTAATTTTAAAATTTACCAATAACATATGTTATATGACATACATGACTTCAAGGTTCTGCCGACCTCAAATGGAATAAAATGACGTGAATGTATATGTTCTGTTCGGTGATAGGCTAGCAACTTGTCACCAATGTGCCAAATAACACCACAACCCCAATATTCATAAAAAGTGACCTAGGAGATACATACATACACATCACGCCTGATTCCTTGTAGACAGGTAGGCAGAGATCACGGATCCTCATTTGTCCCACTGACAGACCACTTTAGCTTCATTGACACTCATACACCTTCTCATACACACTCGGCGGTTACAGGTACTCCTAACGTCACCTTTTTTCAACATAGCGTCTATCTGGCTGTTATATGTCGTATATCTAAGAGATATCATCTTTAAGGTTCTGTCTATCCCGAAAGGGATTAAAGGACGTGAATGTATATGTAAAAACGCTGTTAAGTGACACGACAGGCATTTAATTGGGTGCGAGGGGCTTCTACCGTGTTATATTGAGCCGATGTCAAAATATTACAAACATGTAACCTAATATGCACAGAGTACAGGCTGTTACGGTTTTTTTGTGGACACCTCGAACCCACGTGTGGACCAGATAGACAGTACTCAATGTGACAGGTGGTAAGCCATGTCGCCATTTACAAACACTAACTATTAAGTGTTTGGGAACAGGTAGGTTTCCTCACGATGTTTTCCCTAACCGTAGTTGGTGATTTTCGAAGATGAAATTGAAAGATATGTTTAAATTTGGGCACATGGAGCGAATGGATGAAAGGAGGGTTACAAAAGGAATCTATAAAGCCAAAGTGGAAGGTAGAGTTGAACAGGGTAGGCCACGTAGAACTTATACAGATCAAATTGAAGACATTCTTCTCAAGGCAGTACGTAGTGAAGAACAGAAGAGCATGTAAGAAGGTTAATGTGTGTGAGTGAAGCAAGAGATTTGTCACCTGTTCCAGGTGGCCTCATAGTCTCTGCCTATTCCCTTGGGATTGTAGAGACGTGGATATATGTACGTATGTATTTAAAAAGTCCAAGCTAATGTAATACCACCCTGTTGTTAAATTCAATAACGTGACAGCATGTTTTAACTTAGGATGTGGTAAATTGTATGGAGAAAGCTTTCTAGTAATTTTAAGTACTAAACATGTATGAAGTATATTTAGAACTAAGTGTACCAATTGTTGTTATATTATGTCTATTCATGAAAATGTTAAATTGTTTACTTGAAATTATAAATTTGTTTAGTTCCTATCGCATTAGCACAGATAATATAATACTATACAGGCATTAGGTTATTAGACCTGTAATGATAGGATACTTATTTTGAATGAAATGAATAAATTAATTAATCGGTACATTTGTACCATTCTAAGTATTAATAACCGCCGAATGTGTATGAGGAGGTGTATGAGTGTCAATGAAGCGAAAGTTTTTTGTCAAGATCGGGACAAATGGGGATCTGCCTACCCCTCTAAAGGGAAACAGGCGTGATGTGTAAGTATGTTTAAAGTAATAAAGATAGTATAGGACTTGTATTACTTTTGACGACCTCAGCTCCGTAGCGCGATCGGTTAACAACCTGAACGCTAATCGTGAGGTTAAGATTCCCGGTGGAGGCAGAGTTAAGAACTACGCTTTTCTTTTGCTTTCCAGTCTGCTCGTTGATTATATATGCTATATATGTATTTATTGATATAATAAGTATATATTTCTTAAATATACGTTGACTAGTACCTTTAACACGTCTTAAATGAACTTACCAAGGGGCTAGTTCAATTGGTGTAATAGTGTCCTAAATATTATTATATTATACGTAAAAAGCCCTCTTCACATCATATGATCTCTAGCTTCGCGTGTTGGTAGTAACCTGATACCGTTTTGGGGACCTAAAGACGTAAGAGGCGATAAAGTGATGTTACTTCACGTTTACATACATAATATACTCACGACTCGTTTATAATAATAGGTAGAAAGATGTCCCGTGCTGATCTGGGACGTAAAAAGAATGCTAACTAGCTAAATTTCTTCCCGACATGTAGTAGGAGGCGACTAAGGGACTAGGGGTAAATTGGATAGGTTGATGGGCTAGCAACCTGTCTCCAATGAACATATTTTTGCCATTACTATCCCATTAGTGTTTTTTTTTGTGTTGAAAGACTAGTAAGTAATATATATTCAATGATATAAACATCCCAATCTTAACGAATTGCCATTAGTTTTATTAATCTAATTTGATTTATTTTAATCATTAGCTTATATTAATAACATATTTTTTTATAAAAATTTGATTTCTTTTTTTTTTACTTTAAATAAGTGATTCTATGATCACATGCCATTGCCATTGGTACATGCTTAAGCGGGATTTGCACGTTGCACCCACTGATACAGAGTCAAGCCTCAAACAACTGAGCTACGTCAAATCATCTTATGACACACCGGTACGAACGGCAGCTAGTTAGCATTCTATTTACGTCTCAGACTAGCACGTCAACATTATTAGTATAACATAAAAACGTACGCTTCACGACTTGTGTATACACACTCCCTTTTTTATTATGGCGGGGTAGTCAGAGGCTTGAATGCCCGTCTCTGAAATTTCGAAGGCATGTTAGGTATGGGTCATTCGAAGCCCGCGTATCACTAGATAGACAGCACCCAACGTGATAGGTAGTGAACCGTATCGCCGTATATAGGCACTGACTATTACCTATCCTAAGGGATAGGCAGGTTCCCTCACCGTTAGCGACTGTAAATTATGTACGTAAATGAAAAACACATTTTAAATTTCATTCGTTGTTACATGCCAGAGTCAGGATTCGAACCTAGGACCTTTCTCATACGAAGTCTGAGGTCTTACCCACTGGGCTAAAGCCGCTATAAGTATATTCACGCTTAAATGCCGCTGAGGTAGTCAGGGGTCTATTTGTTAACACATTAAGATTTATTTATCTTTCTTCATTCAAGCGGATAATAGCTTAGTCTGTAGGTGGTCTTACTTGTTAGTTTGGGACTAGGGAGATGCTAGTTAGCTGCCTTTGTACTACATTGTAAGAATGTGATTAAAATAATATTTGTAAACTAGTGGTGGTATAAAATATATAGCCTATTCCACCTTTTAATGGATATTATTATACATATAAACCTTCCTCTTGAATCACTCTATCTATTAAAAAAACCGCATCAGAATCCGTTGCGTAGTTTCAAAGATTTAAGCATAAAAAGGTACAATCTATCTAGTGATACGCGGGCTTCGAATGATCCATCCATCCGGAGCGGGTCACTAGTTTTAAATATAAAAACCAAAATAGTTAAATAGAAAATTAATATTTAAACACACAAAAGAGTGTAAATACATTGTCAACGCTCTATTCACCCCAAAAGGCATTCGGGCGTGAATAAACAAACCGCCACTGGTTGGCTTTATCAATAATGGAATATTTGTTTTAATATTTACATGGCATATTGAAAAAGGGTGACGTTAGATGCACCTATAACCGCCGAGTGTGTATGAGGAGGTTTATGGAAGTTATTGAAGAGAGTGATTTGTCAGGATCGGAACAGATGAGAACCCGTGATCTCTGTCTACCCCTCTAAGGGGGATGGGCGCGTATATTTATGTATATATATCACGTTTTCTATACCTGTTGAAATGAAATGAAAATCTTTTTATTCAACATAAGGATCATAAAATCACTTATTGAAAGTAAAAAAATCATTTTTCATAAAAAATATGTCATTAATAAAAACTAATGATTAAAATAAATCAAATTAGATTAATAAAACTAATGGCAATTCGTTAAAATTGGGATGTTTATATCATTGGATATACTACTATTTACAGGACAGAGGTTTAAAGTATAAAAAGTTAGAGAAAAGCAAATACATAATTTACAGTCGCTAACGGTGAGGGAAAACATCGTGAGGAAACCTGCAGGATAGGTAATAGTCAGTGCCTATATACGGCGATACGGTTCACTACCTATCACGTTGGGTGTTGTCTATCTAGTGATACGCGGGCTTCGAATGATCCATACCTAATATGCCTTCGAAATTTCGGAGATGGGCATTCAAGCCTCTGACTACCCCGCCACAATAAAAAAGGGAGTGTGTATACACAAGTCGTGAAGCGTATGTATGTATTAGAAAATATATCCACCGCCTAGATGGCAAAAAAGTCGACATTTCGCCATGAAACCAACACCAATCGACGTAGAATAAAAAATTGAATCGAACTGTATATTTAACACAGTTTTGCCTATAATGGCGTTTAGGACAAGTGCGCTGTTAAGTGTCTATATGTATGTATGTACATACTCAAGAACATTTCTTAATCAGCGAAGAATTTGTTCAAAACGTACTTCTTTTTACAACCAACAGAATTCCCGAAGATACCAATCTCCCCTTGTCCCTTTTAACAAAAGCGACGAGCGAATAATTAAGCAGATAGTGTTGTCTTAATTTATCGATGTCGATAAGTATCGGCGTTTTATCGATAAGTCGCCTGGGCTGTGGTGTTACGGAAATGATAAAATTTTATGTTTTAATTGTCACTTGTTATGTGGGACGTATAAAGGATGATAATTAGCTGTCGGTCTTTCCAGCATGGCTTATAAGGTGACTAAGATATTAGGGGTGAATGGAATCTATTGGGCAATGGGCTAGTAACTTGTCACCAATGTTCCATATACATAACCCCATTATTATTATGTTTTAATTCTTTAATAAGCCGCACCGCAATGTCGGCTCAAGTACAAACACTGATGCCATTGCGTTTGCACTTGTTATTCAGTCGCCATGGTTACACCAACGACGCCAGCCGCTACAACCGAAGAAAAACGAAATCGAAGCTCCAATTCTTCTCTTCCTTGTTCTTCGGTTCGTTCCAGTTGAGGATCCAAATCTTATCCCAAAGCAAACATATTTAGCTAGTTTGGCACCACAATAGACAAAATATTCTGCCGAAAATAATTATTTGTATTTTCAACTTTCCTGAGCTGATGACGAACCTTAGACGACTGAACCCCAATATTCACGCTGAAAAGTGACCTAGGAGATTATTTGCGTATATTTAAAAACACATAGCTTAATTTCAATACATTAAAATTTAGTACACAATAGTCATTAGCTACGCCCGTTAATATTACGATGGAACCTTGCCCCAATAACAGGGGCCTTAGTCCACTAATGCTTTTTGCAAAACAACAGTTCAATATCAGATCAGTAATAGCGTAAAGTTGGTAGTGGTGATGACGATACCGTTTCTTATATTTTGCAACATTAGTAATAGATAAGCGCGCTTTCACGCATTCAACCAATCAGCCTGTGTCAGTCCACTGCTGGACGTAGGCCTCCCCAGGGGTACACAAAACACGATCACTCGTGGCCCTCAGCCAACCACAACCAACGACCTTTTTCAAATGCCTTAGTCCACTAATGCTTTTTGCATAATGTCAGATCAATATTTTTTATGAAAATTTGACACTTTTCGTTCGTCGATTTCAATAGTGAAGTTTAAAACTTCTGTTAATTCATTACCAACTTCACACTATCACTGATCTGATATTGAACTGCGTTTGTGCTAAAACGCATTAGTGGACTAAGGCCCCAAGTACACAATGCCATCCGTCGCAAAAAAGTACAGATAGCAAAAAAAATATTTTGTTAATTTTGCTTGAATAATGCATTTGCTATGCTAATATCTATTTCGTTTTAAATTTATAGTAAAGAAAGACAATCAAATTTTCAGTCATTCATTATTCACATTTAAGGTTGCGTTTAGATTAAAATAAACTTATTTATAAATATTACGAGAAAATTCTGTTAAAAACAAGTAGAGTTCCATACAACGATAAAAACTAAAACATAGTATTATCGAGATAATAATAATATTTGGTCATTATTACACCAATTGAACTAGCCCCTTGGTAAGTACATTTAAGACTTGTGTGTACTAGTCAACGTATATTTAAGAAATGTATACATATTATAAATAGATAAATACATATATAGCATATATAATCAATAACCAGACTGGAAAGCAGAAGAAAAGCGTAGTCTTTAACTCTGCCTCCACCGGGAATCGAACCCGGGACCTCACGATAGCGTTCAGGTGGTTAACCACGCCACGGAGGTCGTCAAAGATACATAAACCCTTAGTCCCTCACTTACAAAGATAATAACGGCAGCTAGTTAGCATTCATTTTACGTCCCAGACTAGCACGGGTAGACAGAGTCCATAAATAACACGCGATCAGCGGAAGTGAGTGTCGCATCGCAAATGCTGAAAGCGATTTATTTCAAGCCATACTCGGAAATGGACGCGCAATGTCATATGTATAATCGCCGAGTGTGTGTGCCGAGATGTATAGATGTCAATAAAGCACGTAGTTAAAGGTAAGGATTAATAGGGATCTTTCTGATTAATAATTAACGGGACTTATCGCGTAAGTTTTTGTATAATAAAATTACCTTTATTAACAAAGGCAATTTTATTATATAAAAACTTACGCGATAAGTCCCGTAATTATTAATAATGAGTATAAATCGCGAATCTCTTAAAACTATAAGGGTCTTTATGTCTGTTTTTCTGTTGGATTCGACGTAGCTCAGTTGTTTGGGGCTTGGCTCTGTATCAGTGGGTACAGGGTGCAAATCCCGCTTGAGCTTGTACCAATGGAAATGTAGTTTAATGAATTTCTATGTATATTTACGTAATAGAAATGAATCGAATTATACGGTGAGGAAACCTACCTGTTCGTCGAACAAGTAATAGTTAGTGCTTGTAAATGGCGACATGGCTGACCATCTGGTCAACACGTGGGGTCGAGGTGGCCACAGAATTACTACATTCGCAATTGCGGAGATGGACACCTGAACCTCTGACTACCCCGCAAGGGTTAATGGTCGTGAATGTGTTTGCCGTTTTGTTTGTTTTGTCTGTAGTGTCCTTTGCTAGTGTGAGGCGTATAGAATACATACATAAACACATGCCAATAGTTTAATTATAAATAAATTAATTGTAATGACAACTTTTCCGGTGGAAATGTTTTTTTTTTGATTTTCAATAATTGATTTTATAATCCTCATATTGAATAAAAGCATTTCATTTCATTAACACGTCTACATCCCTAACGGGATATGTATATATGTAGGTATGTAAATTAAATATAAATAAACTTTGAAGCCAATACCTACATCTTTTGTTAAGATCCATCAAAAAGCTATTATAATGAAAATATCGTTAGAGACAAGATAAAGACGCCTACACACTCACGTTATTTGGTTAATTAGGCCCCTATATGCGTGGGAGGTAGGTAGAGATCTAATGCCTTTGAAGGTATCAAAAATTATTAAAGATATGCTTAAGAACAGATGTGGTTGAGACTCTGTCTGTGCCGAAAGGGATTAAAGGACGTGAATGTATATACTGCCTAATTATATACATACATACATACACATCACGCCTGATTCCCTGTAGAGGGGTAGAGATCACGGATCCTCATTTGTCCCACTGACAGACCACTTTCGCTTCATTGACATTCATACACATACTCATACACACTCAGCGGTTATAGGTACTCCGAACGTCACCCTTTTTCAATATAGCGTCTATCTAGTCTCTGAGAAGTAGTAGTCACAACTTTATCTACCCCAAACAAGAAATGGTGATCGATCTAATAAATTGACAACTACACCTACCTTTTTTGAAAACATGTTAAGTATATGTAGAACAGTTTTTGTGTAGCATGGCTGCGCCTTACTCCACTAATCCATTGTAGACACAATATTACTTCAGTATCGATACAGTAATACTTCAGTGCCCGTATTTGACATTTTTGGCACTCCACTATGTGCTGAAGGCAGAGTTAAGAACTACGCTTTTCTTCTGCTTTCCAGTCTGGTTGTTGATTATATATGCTATATATGTATTTATCTATGTATAATAATATAATATATATATATGTATTTATCTATGTATAATAAGTAAATGTTTCTTAAATATACGTTGACTAGTACCCTTAACACAAGTCTTAAATGAACTTACAATTGGTGTAATAATGTCCAAATATTATCATTATATAAACCGAGTGTGTATCCATACAATGAAGGAAACAACATTCGCTTCATTACATACACCTCCTCATACACACTCCATTTTATCATACTAACACCCTTACACCGTATATTCAAGCCTCATTCCCATGCTAAGCCGACAGCAAGACAGATCACTTAATTCGGGTAGCCGATAACACTTATCTTGTGAACTAGCGGGGTAAACAGAGGCACAAAGCCGACAAGCATCTTGAAAGGAAACACTGTGACAGCTTCCTGTTTAACCCGTGTTAAGCTGGGACTTCAAAAGTGTTATCAACTGCCTGTATATGTCATGGGATATGATGTTAATTAGTATAATCACGGTATCATTTACTTTCGGCGTGGAGAGAACCTTGTAGACAAAAAATTACCATTCTCTGTTTATGATTAATAAATTTTTATTTCATAAACAATTTTAACAATGAAATCTTAACAAAATATTTACAAACTTAAAACAAATTCATCATCATCATCATCAGCCTGTCTGAATCCACTGTTGGACATAGGCCTCCCCCAAATGACGCCACTTCTCCCTGTCAGTGGCCGTTCGCATCCATTCGACGCCGGCCAAAATTAATTTGATTTTAAATTTTAATGATTGGTGAATATAAATGCGGCTGTAGTTTAGTGGGTAATAACTCTGACTTTACTAAAGGTCCGAGGTTCGAATTCCGGTTTTGAAGTACCAATTAATGAAATAAAAACTACCTATCACGTTGAGTGCTGTCTATATATTGTGAAACACGGGCTTTAAGTGGCTCATACATAACATGCCTTCGAAATTTCAGAGAGATTTCAAGTCTCTGACTACCCCGCCACAATAATAAAAGGGAGTGTGTATACACAAGTCGTGAAGTCGTTATGTAAATGATTCCAAATTATCCTGACAAATCTCTTGCTTCACTCACACCCATTAAACTTCTCATACATGCTCTTCTGTCACTACGTAAACTCCCCTTGAGAAGAATGTCTCCAATTTGATCTGTATAAGTTCTACGCGGCCTACCCCGTCCAACTCTACTGTACCTTGAAACAAACGTTTACCACCATGAAACATACATACATAAACATCACGCCTGATTCCCTGTAGAGGGGTAGGCAGAGATCTTAAATCCCTATCAGTACCGATCCTGACAAACCACTTTCGCTTCATTGACACTCATACACCTTTTACACACTCAGCGGTTATAGGTACTTCTAACATACATACATACATACATACGCTTCACGACTTGTATACATACTCCCTTTTTTATTATGGCGGGGTAGTCAGAGGCTTGAATGCCCATCTCCGAAATTGCGAAGGCATGTTAGGTATGGGTCATTCGAAGCCCGCGTATCACTAGATAGACAGCACCCAACGTAATAGGTAGTGAACCGTATCACCATATATAACTGACTATTACCTATCCTGAGGGATAGGTAGGTTTCCTCACGATGTATTCCCTCACCGTTAGCGACTGTGAATTATGTATGTAAATAAAAACACATATTTAAATTTTATTCATTGGTACATGTCAGAGTCGGGATTCGAACCTAGGAACTTTCTCATAACCATGTAAGAAATTATTTAAAAAAATATCATCTTAACCCTCATAGTAAAACTAAGTAACGAAACAGGTATAAGTAAGTCTTTAAAGTTCTGTCCACCCCGAAAGGGTTGAAGGTTGAAGCATGCATTGAGTTCATAGAGTGAGGCGATGGGCTATCGCTTGTAACATATATTTAATTGTTACGCCCAATCCGCCTACGGAATATTCGGGATTGGAGTGGCGTGGAGATGTTTTTATATATAATTAGGATCTTTTTTATCGCTTTCAAGGTGCATAGAACCGTGGTTAACTAATCTTCAAGTTATGCTTAAGCGTTGCTGATGGATTTGGTATGTGTTTTTTTAGTTTTAAGAGATTCGCGATTTATACTCATGATTAATAATAAATGGGACTTATCGCGTAAGTTTATATATAATAAAATTACCTTTATTAACACTGCGATGGAGGCGAAGAAACATGAATCGTCAGTCTGCCTGTGACCATGGCTACTGCAACGTAGCCGAAACGCCGGGTTAATAAAGGTAATTTTATTATATATAAACTTACGCGATAAGTCCCGTTTTTTATTAATCATGTTTTTTTTATTTTTACAAAATTACTTTTAATTAAATTCGATCTTCTTCGGGCGTTTTGTTACATTACAATGAACGACTCGCTTACTTCTTTTCTTTCGTTTGTAAAATAAGTTATTGCCTAAGTTATGTTTCCATATTATATTTAAAACGTTACATAGAATCTATTTTGAATTAATTTTAAAGTTCAATGTAACGTAAAGCCGGGAAAAAGTTGTAGTATTTTAATTAATGGTGCAATTGAAACTGAATAGTTACGTTTGGACCATCAATGTTCTTGGCTAATGGTGCAAATGAGACAACGGGAAATTAACTTAACATTAAAATCAAATATTCATAACAATTAAAAAATATATTATTAATTTAAGCAAGTGTCCTATTTTTCTTTACACATAGAGAGCTGCCTTATCGTTTGACCAGCGATGTATTCACTATACTGTAACTTTGAATCCATGAAGTCACTATTAAATGCAGTGGCAGTGGGTAATGTAATAGTAATATTCGTCTCTACACCTCCCCAAACCTCGACTTAACGTAATTCCCACGCGATTGCATTTTAACTAATTACCCACGCCATCATTGAGGTAAAAAACACGATAATTATGATATGTAAAGCATTAGTTTTATTTAATTTCGCCTCTTGACAACCAAATGGGCAGGTTTGGGTATAAATTACGAGTATTTGAGCATAAATTATGAGTTATGAAAGTTACGAATGGGTTTCTAATATGTAGGTGTTTTTGTGTATTTTTTTTGGTTCAAGGTTTGTTATTGTCTGCAGGTGCATTATATATGTAGTTGGAAATTACTAGTTCATTATAAATAAAGAAAAATATAAGTTAAAAAAAAATAGGCCCTCTAGTGGTTCTGACATAAGACCAGCGTTGCGTTTTTCACTAAACTCAACACAACGATAGAAGTATCTATAACCACTAAGTGTGTAAGAGGAGGTATATGGATCATAAGATATTTGTACATGTATGTCTCACCTGTTTTGTTTTATAATGGTACATACATACACCTCACGCCTGAATCCCTGTAGAGGGGTAGACAGAGACCACGGATCCCCATTTGTCCGGATCCTGACATACCACTTTCGCTTCATTGACACTCATACACCTCCTCTTACACACTCGGTGGTTATAAGCACTTCTAACGTCACCCTTTTCAATATGGCGTCTATCTGATGTCTTATTAGGCCGGCCCCTACATAACAGCCCTTCCACTTCACACGCATATATTCAATTTATAATGGTATCATAATAAAACCCTATTTTCCTTACTGAGACTGCACATTTAGCGCTGTCTGTACTTATCATACATACATAATCCTTTAATAACATATCATACACGTGACATCTATTCCTTACATGGTATTCAGAGGTTCGCGTGTCTATCTCAGTTAAGATTAAGTAATTAATTGATATATGGCTACATCGAACCTTAAATTCACGAAATTGTAAACGTCTTTCATGTTACCGCGTACACTGACTATTGCCTATTTGAGTATAGACAACGTTATATCAAAAGGCGTCAACTTAACTTACCTTTACATCTCTTAACGATATAGGCAGAAAATATCAATCGCCACCTGGAACAATTCTGGCAAATCTCCCTTGCTTCACTCACACCCATTAACCTTCTCATACATGCTCTTCTGTTTTCCACTACGTACACCCTTGAGAAGAATGTCTCCAATTTGATCTGTATAAGTTTAATTTAAAAAGAGTAAGTAAAAGAAATTATACCTCCTATATACAATGATTTATTGACGTGTAGATGTAATATGAGACTTCTAAAACTGAAACGTATATGAAATACATATATTCATACATATTCACGTTCTTTAATCCCTTTCAAGATGAACAAAACCTCGAAGACTCGATAATATCTCCTAGATCACTTTAAAGCATGAATATTGGGGTTGTGATGTCATATGCAACATTGTTGACAGGTTGCTAGGCAACGCCCAATAGATTCCATTTACCCTTATCCCTACAACATGCCGGGAAGAACGGCAGCTAGTTAGCATTATTTTTAAGCTCATACTATCGAGTTCCTATAACATTGTATTATGTGTATTTTGTACCAAAATCGGATGCTGTCATAACAAAAGAAGGATGTTCAAACAAAACCGTAGCCATTGTTTAACACGGCGAGGAATAAGAAATAAAATTCACAACACATGCCTTGAGGTGTGTTTTCGTTGTAGCTGCAGTGGCGATTCTTTTTATGGGACAAGACAGCTAAAGACAAACGCATCCACGACCATTAACCCTTTCGGCGTAGTTCAGGTGTCCATCTCCGCAATTGCGAAGGTAGTAATTCTGTGGCCACATCGAACCCACGTGTTGACCATAGTCAGTTTTTCAATGTGACAGGTGGTAAGCAATGTCGCTGTTTACAAGCACTAGATTTCTTCACGATATTTTCCCTAACCGTAGTATTGGATGTATGTCGTAAATGTATTTTTATTACGAAAATGTACATAGAAATTCATTAAACTTCGTTTCCATTGGTACTTGCTCAAGCGGTTCAAAAACACATGTAAGCAGTTTTTTCATCAACAGAAACAATTAGGTATATAAGGAATCAAATCTTGGTCCAAAATTTACAACAGTGAAAAGAAACAATTATGTCCATATAAAGAGGTAGGCAGAGATCACGAACCGATCCTGGCTTTTGTTTCATTGATATCTTCTTATACACCTCCGTTATACACACTCGGCGGTTATAGTTGCTTCTCCGTCTATTTGATCGTCGTCTACTATCCGTTTATTTGATTTAATAGAGAACAATTTATTTTAATACATTTTAAAAATATAATCTTTACAATAAATTAATAAAATATTTACAAAATTAAACCTAATTAAAATAATTTAACTATAAATTAAATATATCTAAAAAATCGTACATGTTATTATTACAATTCCAATTTTTTATCATAAGGAAAAAACCTTACAAACTCCCGCCGCCGTTCCGTCAATGGACTCACGCAAGATGTGTGATAAAACCTCTAAGCGACTAACCTCCGCGATTGCTACCAGATAAGCTGAGCAAACCTTTTTCAAGCGCCTCCTTGGAACAGCGCCCTCTAGTGCCAAAGTCACTAAATCAAACATTCCAAACCTGGAGCCTTAGTCTACAAACATACATACACATCACGCCTGATTCTCTGTAGAGGGGTAGGCAGAGATCACGGATCCCCATCTGTCCCGATCCTGACAGACCACTTTCGCTTCATTGACACTCATACATCCTCTCATACACTCTACTTACGTACTTAGTCTACTAATGCGTTTTAGCACAAACGCAGTTCAATATCAGATCAGTAACAGTGTGTCGTTGGTAGTAGATGACCAAGTGTCAAATTTCATTTAAAAAATGGCGAAATTTGTCATCAATGCTACTACGGTGAGGGAAAACATCGTGACGAAACCTACCTAATAGTTAGTGCTTCTAAATGGCGACATGGCTTACCGCCTCTCCCATTGAGTGCTGACTTGGTCAACACGTGGATTCGAGGTGGCCATTTAATTACTACCTTCGCAATTGCGGAGATGGACACCTGAACCTCTGACTATCCCTTAATGATCAAGAACGCTTTTGTCTTCGAAATTTGTCTTTTGCTAATCCACTACCAACTTCACACTGATATTACTGATCTGATATTGAACTGTTATTTTGTATATATATTTTTATATTTTGTATAAAGCATTAGTGGATTAAGGCCCCTGGTAACATGTTGTTAACTAATAGGTGTTTGAATTTAAGGGTTTTTTTATGGTTGGTTGGAGAGAATAATAATAATATTTGGACATGATTACACCAATTGAACCAGCCCCTCGGTAAGTACATTTAAGACTTGAGTTAAGGTTACTAGTCAACGTATATGTAAGAAATGTTTACATATTATACATAGATAGCATATATAATCAACAACCAGACTCGAAAGCAGTAGAAAAGCGTAGTTCGTAACTCTGCCTCGACCGGGAATCGAATCCTCACGATTAGCGTTCAGGTGTCTAACCGATCGCACCACGGAGATTGTCAAATATGTATTTGTTATAAAACCAATACATACATACTTTCACAAGCACTCACATGCAGTGCCTAATCTCAAAGCTATCAAAGGTCAGGTGGTCAGCCATTAAAGCCTTAAGATATGTCAATAAATAATAATAATAAGCGAAGTTTTTACGATAATCCGGTGCCCGCGAATATCTTGTTGGAAGGATTAGGGATGCTGAGTGAGAATAAACATTTATATTATCACGGAGAAGTAGGTAATAAAAAGAATTTAATTAAAAAAAAAGTATTTTTATTCCCAAGCTCACATGGAACTTAAAAAGAATGCTAACTAGGAGGCCACTATATGGAATCTTTTTTTAATTGGTCAATATTCTAGGTACTTGTAACTAATACTTCATTTCATCATAACCTCAATATACCTGCTAATAAGTGACCAAGAAGATGTTGTCGTGTCTTCAAGGTACCGTCCACCCCGAAAGGGATTAAAGGACGAATATATGTATGAACGTTTATGATATCTATGTTTCATTTCATGAAAAATCTTTAACTCTTGTACGTATAAAGTTCAAACGAGAAATATCTTGACGTCTTCTGTATTTTTTTAATTATAGATAGACGCCATATTGAAAAAGGATGACTATAGAAGTACTTATAAAACCAAGTGTGTTTGAATGTCAATGAAGTGAAAGTGATTTGTCAGGATCGAAACAGATCCGTGTTCTCTGCCCTCACCTCTACAGGGGATCAGGCGTGATGTGTATGTATGTATTCTACTGTCAATATATCTACGGAACCACTCTCTTAATTTCTGTACACAGCATTACGACAACCGTTTAAGTGCTCAAATATGGCTGTCAATAAATAAAGATCGAACCGCCACTTATGGCGTCAAAGTAAAATATGGGAAAATTATAAAGTACTTTGTAACACCGTTCTAATGACATCATTAGGTATCTTCTAGGTGGTTTGGAGTGGGGGGAACGGTATTTAGGGAACCTAAACATGAAGATCAGAATAGGTGATATGCTTATAAAAATTAAGGAAAATAGTTTGTATGTGGGATAAAGAGGAATTGTGAACTCTGACTACCTCTCTATATAAGTACATAAAAACGTAACTATAATATACATAATATACTCGTATATACATACATACAAAAATGTATGATGTTCAAATAGGAATCATACCATAGATAACGTTAAGATTACATCAAAATAAAGTTTTCTTATTTTTACTTATTACCACAGAGTATGTATGAGGAAGTTAATAAATTGGGAAAAAGGGGAATTCGTGATCGCTGCCTACCTATCTATAGGGATATAAACATACCGTGTATGTATGTCCACGGTCGTCCTAAATGAAACGATCGGGCTCGTGATAGTACTAATATAGAATGCGAGTATGAAAATCCGGTTTCACTCATCCAGTACACGATTTTCGTCAAATTGTCGCTACCCCAGTCATAGACAAAGCTATATTAACACATTAACCTTAGTTAACCATATATTAGAAGCTGTATTAGCACGTGACAGTTATTTAAACCCCTAGTCCCTTAATCATTTCCTACGCCTACAGAAGGAAAACGCACGGAACATAAACTACACTTCCGGACACATCTATTGGCCCACCTCAGAGTTAAGGGTTCGATTGTTTGATATCAACAAACAGGCTCCAAATTGTCTTTTGTTTCTTTAAATTCTGTGTTTGAAATCCAAAAAAAGAGTATTGAATGACATTGTGAATATGCCAGGTTAAAAACTGCATAAACACTTTTAACTCGACCTAATAAAAAAATTTAGCTAGGACCAAAAGAAACTGAAAATGCTAGGTAGGCCAATAGATGTGTCCAGAAGTGTATATCTTTGCACAAAAACCATATCACAACCGCAGCCATATTGCTATTATTTTATTTCATTTTTCCCGCGCCCGCCCGACCGTCTGTCAGTCGAGGTTTATTTTTTAAACTCCCATTGACGGCGCGGCGCAACGAAATGAATTATTTATGCCAACCAGGACCCTCTCAAAAAGTTTTATTGGCGAATATTAATATGCGAGTATTTTTCGCACTTAATTATGGATTTTCTTGTAAAGTTCGTAATTGTTTACCTCACTGCAGCTTAGATCGTTATTATACTAGTCTAGGACGTAGAAATGATGTTAATTTTTACTGGAATGTCAAATAGAAGTTAGTTTTTGATTTTTAAGCTCTAATCTAAGGGATAGTTGACAAGCTAAATACATACATATATTGACGTGCTAAACGGGATAGGCAGAGACTATCGATCGCCACCTGGGGCCTTACTCCACTAATGCATTGTAGGCACAATATTACTTTTGTATCGATACAGTAATACTTCAGTGGCCGTTATTTGACGCTTTGGTACTCCACTATGTGCCAGCGCCACTAAAGTATTACTGTATCGGTACTGAAGTAATATTATGCCTACAATGCATTAGTGGAGTAAGGCCCCTGGAACGGGTGACAAATCTCTCTTGCTTAATACACCCATTAACCTTCTCATACATGCTCTTCTGTTCTTCACACTACGCACTTGAGAATAATATCTCCAATTTGATCTGTATAAACTCTATTTGTCCTACCCCGTCCAACTCTACTTTCCACTTTGGCTTTATAGATATAAAGCCAAATAAAAAATCCAAACATATTCTTTCACCTACATTTCTTCCCTTTCGGACAGAACTTCGGAGACATATATATAATTATATTAAGGTTAATAAGACATATAACAGTCAGATAGACGCTATATTAAAAAAGGGTGACGTTAGGAGTACTTATAACCGCCGAGTGTGTATGAGAAGATTTATGTCAATGAAGCGAAAGCGAAAGCGGTCTGTCTGTGGGACAAATTAGGATCCGTGATTTCTGCCTACCCCTCAACAGTAAATCAGGCGTGATGTGTATGTATGTAAGTGTTAAGTTAAGCATATTAAGTGAGATAAGTAAAGTAAACAACTGTGTGGTCGAAACTTGTTTAAAGAATTTCTGTTAATCTAAATTATTTGACACCATTTTATCTTTACGACTTAACAGAAATGTCATTTAGTTCCTTATGTGGTGGTCAGAGGTTATAATGCCCAATTTGTTTATAATTACGTCTGTTAACACCTTTCGGGTTAGACAGAACTTTGCATTACAATAATAATGTTTAGGACACGATTACACCATTTAAACTAGCCCCTTGGTAAGTTCATTTAAGGCTTGAGTTAAGGGTACTAGTCTATTTATTTATTAAGGAAACAAAACAGAAATGAACACAGAAAATAAATACATAAAAATAAGGATACATAGGAAAATAAATGCGCTCATTTCCATAAATATGTCTCACAGAGAACACAAAATGATAAAGTGAAAAAACTGAACCGAAATAACGAATTGACAAATTGGAAATTTGACGCAAAGTAGTACAAATTTTTAAGAAAAATAATATAAGGAATATTAATAGTCAACGTATATTTATCAAATATACATTATACATAAAATAATGCTAACTAACTGCCGTTCTTCCCGGCTTTTGAAAATCGACTCGACTAGGGGTAATATAATCTAATGGGTGATGAGCTAGCAACTTGTCACCAAAGTTCCAAATAACATCACAACCCCATCGAATGAATATTCATGCTAAAAAGTGACCTAGGAGATATTTGACGACATTCGACGATTGGTTAGACACCCGAACGCTAATCGTGAGGTTTCGGGTTCGATTCTCGGTGGAGGCAGTGTTAAGAACTACCCTTTTCTACTGCTTTCCAGTGTGGTCGTTGATTATATATGCTATATATGTATTTAGCTACATATAATTCGTATATTTGTCTTAAATATACGTTGACTAGTACCCTTAACATAAGTCTTAAAAGAACTTACCAAGGAGTTAGTTCAATTGGTGTAAGTGTTTCAAATATTATCATATTATATTATTATACCTCCAAGGTTCTGTCCACCCCGAAAGGGATTAAGGGACGTCGATGTACATGTATGTATGAATAGTTTTAAGAGATTCGCGATTTATACTCATGATTAATAACAAACGGGACTTATCGCGTAAGTTTTATATAATAATAATGTGTACGCGGCGGGTTATTAATAAAAACGTAGCAGTGAGGGTAGTCGGAGAAGAATCTGACAGGGCGCTACGGTGGAGGCGAAGATATATGCATCGTCAGTCTGCCCGTGACCATGGCTGCTGCAACGTAGACGAAACGTCGGGTTAATAAAGTTTACTTTATTATATAAAAACTTACGCGATAAGTCCCGTTAGTTATTAATCATGATGTATGTATGAAATTAAATGTCAAACGTTACTAAGAGATAAAACCTTCCAAGGTATACCACCCAAGTGTTATGACGTCATTACATATTTCTTTGATACCAAAATGTACAGAGGAAGTCACATACATTGATATTAATATATGTAAATCACAATACTAGTAGCAATACTAGATTTACTCGGTTTAAAATACATAGAACTACTTATAACCGCCGAGTGTGTATAATAATAATAATATTTGGACATTATTACACCAATTGAACTAGCCCCTTGGTAAGTACATTTAAGACTTGTGTTAAGGGTACTAGTCAACGTATATTTAAGAAATATAGACATATTATATATGGATAAATACATATATTATACCATACATAGTCAACGACCAGACTAGAAAGCAGTAGAAATGCTTAGTTCTTAACTCTGCTCCACTGGGAATCGAACCCGGGACCTCACGATTGGCCTTCCGGCAGATAAGCGATGGCGCACGGAGGTCGTCAAGATACATGGAAGAAGTACTCATAACTGCCGAGTGTGTATGAAGTGTATGGATGTTCCATATTTTCATGTTATATGGATGAATATATGATAGTTGACAAAAGGAATATATGTGAGTGAAGTGGAAGGGTAGTTACGTAGGGGCCGGCTCAATAAGACATATGACAGACAGATAGACGCCATATTAAAAAAGGGTAACGTTAGAAGTACCCATATCCGACCAATGTGACTATAAAATACATCGTGAGGAAACTATCTGTTCCCCGAACAGGTAATAGTTAGTGCTTGTAAATGGCGACATGGCTTACCTGTCATATTGAGTACTGACTGTGGTCAACACCTGGGTTCGAAGTAGCCATAGAATTGTTGTCTCCGCAATTGCGGAAATGGATAGGCAAACGTATAATTGTCGAGAAGTATATGTTATATAAATAATACTTAAACTATAACAAGCAAACGTATACACAAAAAATTCTTTGTTTAATTTCATTGATATTCTTAAAGCACATTACAAACAATAGTTAGTAGTCAAGTCAATACTATAGATAAGTCATCTATCACATGCCTATATATAGAGGGGTAGGCAGAGATCATAGATACTTCATGACTGTAACTCAAAGAAGGGTAGGCAGAGATCTTAAAACAGTCAAAGTCAAATGCTTTTAATAATAATAATATTGTAAGACGTTATTACACCAATTGAACTAGCCCCTTGGTAAGTACATTTAAGACTTGTGTCATTTCATTTCATTTAATCAACGACCAGACTGGAAAACAGTAGAAAAGCGTAGTTCTTAACTCTGCCTCCACCGGGAATCGAACCCGGGACCTCACGATTAGCGTTCAGGCGTCTAACCGATCGCGCCACGGAGGTCGTCAAAAAATAAACTTATACAGATCAAATTGGAGACATTCTTCTCAAGGCGGGTGTAGCGTGAATAACAGAAGAGCATGTATGAGAAGGTTAATGGGTGTGAGTGAAGCAAGAGATTTGTCACCCGTTCCAGGTGGCGTAATAGTCGCTGCCTATACCCTTGGGGACGTAGAAATATATGTATTTATAATTACATACATACATACACATCATACCAGGTTCCCTAAAGAGGGGTAGGCAGATATCACGGGTCCGTATTTGTCCCGATTCTGGTACACCACTTTCGCTTCATACACCGTTTCATACACACTCGGCGGTTATAGGTACTCTAACGTCGCCCTTTTTCAATATGTGTATTATGTACACAATTTCCCTAATGTACAGTCAACGCTAAAAGTGCAGTTTCAGAAACTTTTTATAAGGTTAAAATTTAAAAGAACAAAAGACAATATTTTTCATTTCGGAGCACGCGAACGTATAGTGGCCATGACAATGCACAGTGGCGCCAGTTTTAAAATGTAAAATATTGTCTTTTGTTCTTATAAACTTAAACCTTTATAAAAAGTTACTGGGACTGCACTTTTAGCGACTGTACACAATAGTTAGTGAAATTATGCCTCATTACAATTACAATACAGGCAGAAACAAATCCGATAATTATGTAAACGCGTGTTAACGAATGCTAAGGGGGCGTGGCCTACGGAGGCAGTAATCAAAGCTCTGGCGTCTTTGTCACTCTTTCAAGATTGGGGTGTATGTGGTGGATAAGAGATTGTTTTAATAAAAGTGTTTAGGATTGACGTTTCTTGGAGTTTGATTGGCTGACGTCTTACAAAGTCGGTTTTTAACTGAACGTAATATTATTAACGTGTCACGAATCACTAGCTGCATTTTCGGCGATTTTAATTGTGCAAACCTCTGACTACTCTGCAAGGACAAATACATTATACATTGTGGTGAATTTCACAAAGGTTTTTTTATTGCAAAAATTTGCTTAGAAATACCTTCATTTCCATATGGTACATGGTCCGTGATTTAAACCCTGTACCCACTGATACAGAGTCAAGCCCCGAACAACGGAATCAAAGTGAGGAATCGCAGTCATACGTGTAATTAATACATACATACACATCACGCCTGATTCCCTGTAGAGGGGTAGGCAGAGATCAAATTAATGTTTAGTTATATCAGTGACTATACTAATTCTCTAGTTTTTTTACTCTTTAATCACACTAGATATGCACTGTTTAAAAGCACAATATTATTTGAATTATCTATAGGCGGAAGGAATATTTTGTCACTGAAACACTTTTATTTTTCTACCATTATTATTTTGTACTGTATTATTATAACTCATGAAAAATCATTTAATATTTGCATAATTCTTATCCACATTATCACCCCAATAAAATATGTTTACATTATTGTCGAACATACAATATCACCTAAACAGTATCACTACCGCTATAACTTGACCCCCTGATTCTACCAAACTCAACTGCTTGAGGGGTCATCTTAATTTGGTTTTTTCGTTACCAAGGTTCAATTTTACAATAGGTTTGTATTCAAATTAGTGTACCTACACTTTAATACTTTCTTAACGACGGAATAAAGGTGAGTCAGTAGTCTTATTAGGATAATCGGCTTCTTGGTTTAAATACATATATTCACGCCTCTACGTCCCTAATGGGATAGGCAGACAAATCTAACAAATCTCTTGCTTCACTCACACCCATTAACCTTCTCATACATGCTCTTCTAATAACAATATTTGGACATTATTTCACCAATTGAACTAGCCCCTTGGTAAGTTCATTTAAGACTTGTGTTAAGGGTTCTAGTCAACGTATATTTAACAAATTTATACATATTATTCATAGATAATATTCGTTCCGGCGGCTAACCGATCGCGCCACGGAGGTCGTCATATTACGGAAGCCTTGAGAAGAATGTCTCAAGAACGGCAGCTAGTTAGCATTTTATAAACAAAAAGGAATCTATAAAGCCAAAGTGGAAGGTAGAGTTGGACGGGGTAGGCGTAGAACTTATACAGATCAAATTGGAGACATTCTTCTCAAGGCGGGTGTACGTAGTGAAGAACAGAAGAGCATGTATGACAAGGTTAATGGGTGTGAGTGAAGCAAGGGAGATTTGTCACCCGTTCCAGGTGGCCTAATAGTCTCTGCCTATCCCGTTGGCGATGTAGAGGCGTGAATAAAAGTATGTACGTTTCAGCACCTGTCACATTTATTAATGACTATCTGGTCAACACGTGGGTTCTAGGTGGCCATAGAATTACTACCTCCGCTATTGTGGTAAATCACAAAAATTATTGCTACATGCCAGAGCCGAGATTCAAACCTAGGACTTGTAATACGAAGTTAAAAGTCTCACCCACGAGGCTACGACGTTTTTCGGTTCAGCCGGTTAAATAATCATAATACGTCTTTATTGACATAAAGCTAAATGTCGGGATGAAACCGTTAGCCCTTATGCAAACCAGAAAAACAACCTTTGCTTCACCCATCCCATATAGAAGGATGCATGCAGAAAGTTCGCTTAGTAATTGTTATTTCCGTATATATCCGTATGGGCAAAATCGTACTTCTGTAGTAACTTTATCATATTTCAGTAGTAGTGATCGCAATTGAATGAAGTGAAGTTGTACCACCAATGGTGAAACGTGACACTTTTGCTACTGTACTAATATATTCACACCATTGAACTGTTAAAATAAAATGCAAATTTTATCTGATGGCATTAATATAACAAACGCGTTCACGACCATTAACCCTTGCGGGGTAGTCAAAAGTTTAAGTGTACATTTACACAATTGTGAAGGTAGTAATTCTATAGCCACCTCGAACCCACGTGTTGAACAGATAGTCAGTACTCAATGTGATAGGTGGTAAGCCGTGTCGCCATTTACAAGCACTAACTATTACCTGTTTAAGGAACAAGTAGGTTTCCTCACGATGTTTTTCCTCACCGTAGTATTCGACGCATTTAGTAAATGTATTTTTATTACGAAAATGTACATAGAAATTCATTAAACATCATTTTTATTTGTACATGCTCAAGCGGGACTATTGAAAAGGCAGCATTAATATAAATAACTTTCCAAGCCTATTGCCGAATAAATTTTATATAACCTTATAGCCTTTATACTATATGTCGGATAGACAGCTTCGATAGATCAATAACATTGCTTTTATCATTTCTTTCATTCCTCACGTGCTTAAATATAGCAATATACCCTTCTGCCGTTGTATCTCGTTTGCGCTGGCCCCGCCCATTTTTCAGTTATTTATGGTTGCAGGGACGAAATTAACAGAAATCCAATTTTGGCAACAGATGGAAAACATAACGAATGGTGATGGCTGTTTGCCGTAAATCGGGGGCCGAGGGATTGAAAAAACTAATATTTATCGATTATTCTTTATTGGTCGTAAAAATGTGTATTTTTTAAGTTTTTGAGGTTTTTTTTATCGAATAGGTGGAAAAAAACTGATTACGTTTGGGACGTTAAACTATCGCGGTGGATAGGCAGGTTTCCTCACGATGGCTTCCCTCACAGTTAGCGACTGTAAATTATGTACGTAAATGAAAAACACATAATTCGACGTAGCTCAGTTGTTTGGGGCTTGGCTCTGTATCAGTGGGTACAGGGTTCAAATCCCGCTTGAGCATGTACCAATGGAAATGAATGTTAATGAATTTCTATCCACATTTTCGTAATAAAAACACATTTACGAAATAAATCGAATTATACGGTGAGGGAAAACATTGTGAGGAAAACCTACCTGTTCGTCGAACAGATAATAATTAGTGCTTGTAAATGGCGACATGGCTGACCACCTGTCACATTGAGTACTGACTATCTGGTTAACAATATATAATGGAAACCTGAACCTCTGACTACCCCGCAAGAGTTAATGGTCATGAATGCGGTTGTTTGTTTTTTGTTTTTGAAAAACACAATTACATTTTTTTCATTGGTACATGGTATTGTAATAAAAAATCATAGGATTCAACCACTGGGTTACCTACATAAAATAATAAATGTATTTGAAGACTTCCTTCCAAAATAATGCATTTTATTAATTCTCGACATCATGTTTCATACAGAAATTTACAGCTTAAGACTCACACAATCGATATTCAAAAAGAAAAAGTGAAAAGGTCAAGTTTATTTTTTCAAAACAACCGGGTTCAATTCCCGTGCTGGATACAGTTAGTTTTTCAAATAAAGTGTGAATGCAGTTTTTCTTTTTATCAAAATCGGTGACATGGTTCCTAAGAACAAATCTTCGTATCTCTTATAGTTTATGAGTATATTAGACTTTCCCATACTGACCGTTTTGAATGCGCTACCACGTATATGTATATATGTCACATTATTATTAACTTCTATATGTATATGTATGTATGTCACAAAAATGATGAGCACTTCTCGCTAATATTCAGTAGTACCGTTAAATATTATAAATGACTTCTAAGTAGAAAATAATTAGCATCTTACTCATACCTTTTCAATGGTTTTTACCCAACTTTGTATAGTCACTGTGCTTTTGAGTTACTAATTGAGTGTCTTAAAATATACACACATACATATATTCAAGAGACACATACATATAATCCAAGCGGCTGTAGCCAATTGGGTAAGACCTCTGATTTCTTATAAGAAAGGTCCTAGGTTCGAATCCCGGCTCTGGCATGTACCAATGAATGAAATCTAAATACGTGAGTTTCATTTACGTACATAATTTACAGTTGCTAACGGTGAGGGAAAACATCGTGGAAAACCTACCCATCTCTCGGGATAGCCAGTAAGATTATTAGGCCATCTGGAACGATTGACAAAACTTGCTTCGCTTACACCCATTAACCTTCTCATACATGCTCTTCTGTTCTGAATATATGTGGGTGAAGTGGAAGGGCGGTTAGGTTGGGGTCGGCCGAATAAGACATATGACAGTAAAATATATACTATGTATTTATTAACTATACTAATATGAACAAAATATTACCCTTTATCACAGATAATATAATACTACACCCTTTATTGTGGTATTTTTCATTTAAGTAAAAAGGTAATGTAACATGTTATAACAAAGCGATATTTTAAAGACAGATGCCTACAACCTGTCGAAGTTAACAATTAAAAACATCAAGATTAATACAAATAAATGAATACACTAATAAATATAATGCACTATCAATACAAATCCAATTTCCTAAAAGCCTATCGCCAAAAGATATTGTAATTAACATCCATAAATCGACACATCGCGCCAAAACGAAAACTCTTTTTATTTTACAAAAGAGTTCCCAACCATGTAGGTTTTAACGCCGTGCTGTATTACGATGAAATTATCAAGATAAGGATGTTTCCGTAAGAAGGATCCCCTGCTAATCTGGGACGTAAGAAAACAGTGAACTAGCAGCCTTTCATCCCGGTTAAGGATATAAAGGTGGGTTAAAGAGATTTTACTTTGAATCTACTTTGAGATTTATTTATTTTTGGGTTGAAACCATGCCAATAGGTATAATAACTAACATTTAAGACATCAAAACCCCGATAGTAATTCTAAAGATGATCCACAAGATCGTATCTGTGATATTTGTCTAACCTGGAAGGGATTAAAGGACAAATGTATATTTTATTTGCAATTTCCGTCCCGGCAAAACATTTCAAATTTTTACTCAATTTTTATTTTCAAAAGGAGTCCGCAACCATGTAGGTTTTAAGTTTTAACGCCATGCACTTATTATGGTGTTAACGAGTTCCCAAGATTGGAACCAAGATAGCGAATGCCAAAAGAGATTTGCGCTCAACACCTCTGGCTGAATGAATTAAAAACCCCGCTCCGTGGCTTAAGAAAATATAATTAGCACCTTAGATTTTGGAATTTGACAGTGACAGTTTGACGGCGGGAAAGAGGTTATGAAATTAATGGCGGCCGTATTTCGTGTACGGGTTTTTGGTTTAAATATATTATTTTGGACACAATTTCGAGTTTCTTAAAACAAGAAAGGGTTAAAATGGAATATTTAGCGAATAGGAAATGCTAATGATTAATAAATTAATGTTATACGATAATTTTTGTTGTCAAAGGCGTGTATTGTTAGTAGACATTATATTCTTAATTAATTGTCACACACATTTATTGAAGAAAGAGTATCGAAAAATCTTTCGTCAGTTTTAGTTTCTTGGAAACAAAGGTATGAAATATTTATTGAAGAGTATTAGTAAAAAGAATGCTAACTAGCTAAGAAAAACCTTCCTGGTAAGTCGTAGAAGGCGACTACAGGACTAGGGATATATGGAATCTATTGGAGCAGGTCCCATATGACATTCACAACTTTAATATTCATGCTAATAATGATCTAGGAGATCATGTCACTAAGGATCTTTCCATCCCGAAGGCAAATAGGGGACGTGAATGTATATGTATGTGATTGTATATATAATTCTCTTTCCCTTAAGTCATGTCATACAGACACTTTATTTAAATGAAAAGAAACTTCCGAAAAACCTTTCTTTATATATTTTAGTTTATTGCAAAACAATAAGGTAATAATATTATAGGTATAAGAAATTACTAATCCCATCCTAAACTAAGTGACCCAAGAGATTTTGTGTTACCTCTCTGAAAACCATGTATTAATATGGATTATTAGTGAAAAATGGCTAGCCTATCACCCAATATCTACCTATCTATACAAGGACCACAGAGCTATGCATAGTATTATTAAACCAGTTTATAATCATGATATATACATACATTTAGTCCTCTTTTAAGTCACGACAATATTATCGTCTAACTAATGATTCACAATAAATTTGAGATCGAATCGTGGAGATTACGCTTTATAACCCAAACAAGATTATAATAAAAAGTTAAAAAAGAAATTAATAGCTAATGACAGATCCCACAACTTAATATGGAGGGGGGAAAGAGATGGTTGCTGTACTGGTAGAGTTGGAAAGGGAGGGAATGGGTGCATCTGAGGTGTAGAAACGCGAAAGTGACGCGTCGTGTAGTGTTGGGCTAGGTTTTGTCGATATTATTTAATGAATACAGTTATCGAATAGTTTTAATTTTAGTAGTGAAAAAGTAGTTTTTATAAAGAAAAGGAATAGAAGGAGTAGTTTTAGTGAGTAGGTATGTTAAAGAATGTGTCCTGTTAGTATTCTTTACTATGTTTATTAAGTTAACAGATAGTTTCTTTTTATAATTACAAAATTGAATGTTTTAAACAAGTAATACCTTAACTTTTACCTTTAAAGATGTAAGTATTTAAATATGTTCCAGAGATTACAAAAAAACTATGATAAATCATTAAATCGTTCCATATTATTTCTTAAAGTTAAAAAGTATAAAATGTGCTCTTTTCCAATTACTCCATGAGAGAATAAATCAGGCAAATGTTTTGACTTTCTATAAATGTTCTGTATTTGTACTTATGTTGAATAAAAACTTTTGACTTTGAATAAAGTCATTCATTATGATATGTGGTCTAATAAACTCATTGTAACGGAAGAATTTTTATACGTAATAACATAATAAACATAAGTGTGTACAATTCCAAATATAATTTATATAATCTTTATAAATTTTTAAAAATCTAAACTTTAATATATAGATATAATTATTTCTATTTACTGTCAGGGTCGATCAAAGCAACTACCAATAGTCTCTGTCTACCCTGTTTGAAAACGTACATACATACACATCACGCCTAATTCCCTGTAGAGGGATAGGCAGAGAACACGGATCTCCATCTGTCCCTGACAAACAACTTTCGCTTCATTGACACCCATACCTTTTACACACTCGGTGGTTATAGGTACTTCTGACATCACCCTTTTTCAATATGGCGTCGATCTGACTGTCAAGTGTCTTATTGGGCCGTCATTAGGGAAGTAAAGGCATACATATACATACGTAAATATACATACGTAGATATACAGGGGTAGGCAGAGATCACGGATCCCCATTTGTCCCACTGACAGACCACTTTCGCTTCATTGACATTCATACATCTCTCATATATTACGATTTATCGACAAACTATCGACACTTGGATCCCATCTCTTAGAGGTCACGGGCCACGTCGCCTCCGCAAAACGAGTTCCCTCAACGAACGGACCTCAAAGAGACCGCCACGACTCGTTTCCAAAGGGAGTGGGTAGAGATATGGAGTTACAGTGCAGGTGGATGATCAACATGTATGAGTGTGTATGAGGTGTATGGATGTTTTTATTTAAGTTCTTTATTATGCCATTCACCACTAAGGTTATGTCGGCTGAAGTACGAACACTGATGCCACGGCGTTTGAACTTCTTGTTATTCCATCACCATGGTTACACCAACGCCGCCAGCTGTTACAACCGAAGAAAAACGAAATCGAAGCTCCAATTCTTCTCTTCCTTGTTCTTCGGTTCATTCCAGTTGAGGATCTAAATATAATCCCAAAGCGACCATATTTAGCCACTTTGGCATCACAATTGACTAAATATTCAGCCGAAAATAATTATTTGTATTTTCAGCTTTCACTGAGCTGCTGACTTTGTTGACGAACCATAGACGACTGGTGTATGGATGTTAATGAAGTTAAATAATATTTGGATAGTATTATACCAATTGAACTAGCCCCTTGCTCAGTACGTTTTAGACTTGTGTTAAGGGTACTAGTCAACGTAAATTTAAGAAATATATACGTATTATGATAAATACATATATGTATATAGCATAATATATAATCAACGACCAGACTAGAAAGCAGAAGATAATCGTAGTTCTTAACTCTGCCTCCACCGGGAACCAAACCCAGGACCTCACGAGTAGCGTTCTGGCGGCTAACCGATCGCGTTACTGAGGTCGTTTGAGTGGTTTGTCAGAGACGAGAGTTTTGAGGATATGAGATCTCTGCTAACCTTAGGCGTTATGTGTATGTATGTATATACGAGTATATTGATATATTTTTGTTTCTTTTGTAGTAGATAAAAAGTTGGAGAGAATAGATCGAATCTCATGTTTAGCATTAAGTTTCATTGAGATGATATTATAATGAAATATTAGTGACAGGTTGCTAGCCCATTGCCCTATTTATTCCTTTAACACTTAATGCACTCCTAGAACGTGTCAAAATGAATCGCTAATGTACATAATATTGTAATAATTTGAGTTATATACATACATACATATGTACATTTATTCACGAGTCTACTTCACCAAAAGGAGTAAAGTTCACAAGTAGAGACTATCGATCGCCACCTGGAACGATCCTGTAAAGTCTCTCTTGCTTCACTCACTCACACTGCTATTTAAGATTCTATTAAACTAGCATGAGACAGAAATTCAGCTATTGTCACATATAAGTCAGAACTACCATTCTATTTCCGCCCTAGGTTAACACGTGTCAGAAAGGCACATAATTAGCCTCTAGTTAAGTCGTGAACCATCACAGGAATATAATATTTATAGTGTTAATGTAACCTTGTAGAAATATAATTTAATTCTATGTATTTTGTATATGAATTATTTATTATATATTTTCTCGTCAGGTAACATTAATTTACATCACAGAGATAGACAGACAGCTATTTAGACACTGTTAATTAATCTAGTACCGAACCATAAAAACAGCCTGTGTCCTAATATTCTCAAGAAAATTTACATTTTCAGGCTTTTAATACTATTAAAATGTTAGAAAAATGTACGATGAAAAAAATCCCGTTTTATTATAAAAAGTTTATTTCACATATAAACCAAGAACCAGCTTATTGTACTTACACCCTACCTTAGCACATAGTTAGCCCCTATAAAAGTCCCAAAACACGGCAGGAATACAATAATCAGTGTTAATGTGACCTAGTCGAAATATATGTACATCAAATAAAAGTAATTTTCATACCTCTAGGATTTTCTAATCAGGGAACATTATTTATATCATAGAGATAGATAGACAGCTATTTAGATAGTATTAAACTAACACCGAATAATAATTTTCAAGAAATTAGACATATTTAGGCTTCACTACATAGTATACAACAAAGTCGCTTTCTCTGTCCCTATGTCCGTTTGTATGCTTAAATCTTTGAAACTACGCAACGGATTTTGATGCGGTTTTTTTTAATAGATAGAGTGATTCAAGAGGAAGGTTTATATGTATAATAACATTCATTAAATAGCCAGAAGTGCGAAGCCGGAGCGGGTCACTAGTTTTATAATATAAAAATGTTACAAAAACATACACGTTAAGTCTCGGTTTCTTATACAAATTTATTTTCACGCATAAACAGCCACTACCGATATTTTATTCATTCTCTACCATAATACGTGACAGAAAGGCACATAGTTAGCTCCTATAAAAGTACCAAATCACCGCAGGAGTATAATAATCAGTGTTAATATGAACTAGTCGAAACATACATTCATTTTAATATTTAACATATAGCCCTATAGAATATTCTTTTCAGGGAATATTATTAATATCATAGAGATGGATAGATATTATGGCTATAGATACTACTAAACAAGCACGGGACATAAAAATAGCCATTGTCCTGAAATTTTCAAGAAATTAGACATATTTAGGTTTTTTATAATATAAAAATGTTACAAAAATATACGCGATAAGTCCCGGTTTCTTATACAAACATATTTTCATGCATAAACAGCCACTACCGATATTTTATTCGTTCTCTACCATACCACGTGACAGAAAGGTACATACTTAGCTCCTATAAAAGTCCCAAAACAATTCAGGAGTAAAATAATCAGTGTTAATATGAACTAGTCGAAATATACATTCATTTTAATATTTAACATACCTATAGCCCTATAGAATTTTCTTTTCAGGGAACATTATTAATATCATAGAGATAGATAGATAGCTATTTAGATACTAGTAAACTAGCACGAGACACAAAAACAGTCAATGTCCTAATATTCTCGTAAAATTTGTCATATTTAGTCTTATTATGTCTTATTTTCATAATATAAAAATGTTCCAAATATATACCCGATAAGTTATAGTTTCTTATAAAAAGTTTATTTCATATATAAACCAAGAACCAGCATTATATTTACACCCTACCTTAACACGTGACAGAAGGCACATAGTTAGCTCCTACAAAAGTCCCAAACCACCACAGGAATACAATAATCAGTGTTAATATGAACTAGTCGAAATATAAATGAAAGAATGGAATGCCGCCATATTTCTTTTGTCTGCTTTTTAAACTCGACTGGCTATGAGTCATGGCTTTTGAGCCTGTTTTTTGTACACAAAGAGGTCGAGGTTTTATGTCGGAATAGTTTGTGTGAGTTAGACAAAATCATTTTTAATTATAGGTAGATTTAGAGATAGTGTATCGTGCTAGTCTGGGACGTAAAAAGAATGCTAACTTGCTGCCATTCTGCTCTCTATATCGTTAGAAGCGATTGAAGGACTAGTAGTCAATGGAATCTATTGGGCGATGGGCTAGCGACCTGTCGTTAATTTGCTTTATCAATGTCATTATGACCCAAATATAAAGACTAAAAAAACCAATTTGTCTTTTGTTCCTTAATCGCATGGTAGGTTTTTTATTACTTTTACATTTACGTCCCTTAATAATATTTGGGTGGTGACGTCATATGCCACATTTATGACCGGTTGGTAGCCCATCGCCCATTAGATTCTATTTACCGTAGTACCTTAGTTGCCTCCTATTACATGCCGAGAAGAACGGCAGCTAGTTAGCATTCTTTTCACGTCCCAACTAGCACGGGACTATTTTACAAATTTAACCGTAAATTTATTTACATATTTTCTAGTTGACATTCAATAGACTATAATAGTATTCGATCTATATCCGACACATTATGTATAAATTTACAACATATACATTTATTTGTTCATTTATTTCATGTACATTTTATAATTTTTACAGGTTTGCACCCAACACGATGATAAAAATAATTATATTAAAAGTTAATCAATTAATTAAATATACAAGTGCTTTCTATACCTATTCATACATACATATATCCTTCATACATACATACAAACACGTGTCTTATATACATATATACATACACAAAACCCAGCCAAACCTCGTGCATGTCAAAAAGAAATAACAGTCCGGCAGAATAGGGTCAGCCGAGGTTACCAATATTAAAAGCAAAGTTACGCATTTACGAAAATACTAATACTTAATCAGGTTGTTTGTATGTAAATGTTCCTTTCATATTTCGTCTAGCTATCGACCTATTTACTGCCCAATACTAAAATAACCACGAGAAATATACATATATATGCTAGTGACCCGCTCCGGCTTCGCACGGGTATAAAATATATAGCCTACTCCACTATTTAATGGATGTTATTATAGATATAAACCTTCCTCTTGAATCACTCTATCTATTAAAAAAAACCGCATCAAAATCCGTTGCGTAGTTTCAAAGATTTAAGCATACAAAGGGACATAGGGACAGAGAAAGCGACTTTGTTTTATACTATGTAGTGATTTATTATTAATATTAATAATATTATTTGGGCATTATTACATCAATTGAACTAGTCCCTTGGTAAGTTAATTTAAGACTTGTGTTAAGGGTACTAGTCAACGTATATTTAAGAAATATATACTTATCATATATAGATAAATACATATATAGCATATATAATCAACGACCAGACTGGAAAGCAGAAGAAAAGCGTAGTTCTTCACTCTACCTCCACCGGGAATCTTAAACTCACGATTAGCGTTCAGGTGCTTAACCAATCGCGCCACGGAGGTCGTCATAATGTATGTTATAATAGATTCCATATATATGGAAAGAACGGCAGCTAGTTAGCATTCTAAGTATATATAAAAGTCTAATACATTTTCACGTGTTAATATCAATCAAGTAGGATAGTTTTACATTACCTGTCACATTGAGTACTGACTATCTGGTCAACACGTGGGTTCGAGGTGTCCATAGAATTACTACCTTCGCAATTGCGGAGATGGAACGAATCTCTGACTACCCCGCAAGGGTTAATGGTCGTGAATGCGTTTGTCTTTAGGAAAGTTTTCGAAGCCGTATTTAGTAAGAGAAAACTTTGAACCAACTTGCCAACTTTCAAAGTAGGTTGTACTTTGAAGTTGAGTATATACATATACATTCACGTCCTTTAATCCCTTTCGGGGTAGACAAAACTTCGGAAACACAAAGTCACCTTGGCCACTTTGTAGCATGAATATTGGGGTTGTGATATCATATGGAACATTGGTGACAGGTTGCTAACCCATCGCCCAATAGATTATATTTACCCCTAGTCCCTTAGTCGCTACGACATGCCGGGAAGAACGGCAGCTAGTTAAAGTATTTATTCAATTTCTATCTACCACATAAAGGAATGAAAACTTTGTGACAAATGCTATACATACATACACATCACGCCTGATTCCCTGTAGAGGGGTAGGCAGAGATCACGGATCCCCATTTGTCCCACTGACAGACCACTTTCGCTTCATTGACACTCATACATCTTCTCATACACTCGGCGGTTATAGGTACTTCTAAAATCATCCTTTTTCAATATAGCGTCTATCTGACTGTCATATGTCTTATTGGGCCGGCCCCTACGTAACCCAATATTATGTAATAATAGATCAATTACCAAGTTAATGTTTTAATAGGAACCAATTTAATTGTACCGTAATAAAATCATTATTCAATTGAATTGAATTGAAACAACAATTTCGTGAATGCAATGGAATGGAAACCCCTGTAACCACGAGGGGATATATTTAATTAAACATGCAGCTGTTGTCTTGTTAGTTTGGGACTAAAAGTCATCACGCCTGTTTCTCTATAGAGTAGGTAGAGCTATTTATATCGATTTTGATAAGCTTTGTCACTTCATACAAAATTATGCGGCCTGGCTTAAATAATAGTATATGGATCCTCATCTAATAATATTGTAGGACGGGTTATTACATCATCAATTGAACTAGTTTTATTGTTTCCCCTTGGTAAGTTCATTTAAGACTTGTGTTGAGGGTAATAGTCCACGTATATTTAAGTGAAATGTATACATATTATATATTTAAATATCTATGCAGATTTGAAATATACACGGACTTTACTTTATGTATATGGCATATATAATCAACGACCAGACTGGAAAGCAGAAGAAAAGCGTAGTTCTTAACTCAATGCGGAAATCAAGCAGAATCGAACCCGGGACCTCACGATTAGCGTTCAGGTGCTCAACCAATCGCTCCACGGAGGTCGTCACAAAAGTCATCACGCCTGATTCCCTACAGAGTAGGCAGAGATTACGGATCCCTATTTATACTGATTTTGATATACTCTGATTTAATTGATATCCATATAGTAAAATACCGCTTCATACACTCTCAGTAGTTATAGTTACATTGATAATTAGCTTTTTAAATCGACGTAGCTCAGTTGTTTGGGGCTTGGCTTTGTATTAGTGGGTACAGGGTTCAAATCCCGTGGAAATTAAGTTTAATGAATTTCTATGTACATTTTCGTAATAAAAAACACATTTACGAAATGCATCAAATTTTATGGTGAGGGAAAACATCGTGAGGAAACCTACCTGTTCCCAGAACAGAACAGGAAACCTAAACATCTGACTACCCCGCAAGGGTTAATATCCTTTTTTTTTTTATATGTTATCTCGGACGTAAACAGAATTGTAACTAGCTATCTAACATATGTTACAAAATTGTATATCTAAAAGACAAACAAACGCGTTCACGACCATTAACCGTTACGAGGTAGTCAGAGGTTCAGGTTTCTAGTAATTCTAGAGTCAAGCCCTAAACAACTGAGCTAGGTCGAATTTATGTCTTTTTATATATTTATATTGATTATTTACGTAGCGCTCTACTTTGCCACCTAACGTAACATACCCAGCTAAGTTGGAACCCTTTTGCTGCGACACTAACATGCACAAGCTATACCCCCTAGTTTGTAAGTTTTAATTGTAAACGTTTTGTATTGTGTTTGTTTTTGTGTCTGTGAATAAATGCTTTATTATTTTTATTATTATCTTTCTTTTCGATATGTTATAGAAGAAGACTATGTCATTTCAGAAATAATGTTTTAACGATATTTATATCTACTATCGAGGTTGTAATGGCTTTAATATAGTATATAAGTGACAAGTTGCTAACCCATCATCTAATATTTATAATATTTAGGACACTATTACACCACTTGAACTAGCCCCTTGCTAAGTACATTTAAGACTTGTGTTAAAGGTACTAGTCAACGTATATTTAACAAATATATACTTATTATATATAGATAAATACATATATAGCATATATAATCAACGACCAGACATAGCATAGCTGTGCAACGGGGAAATGCCACCAGCCTTCTTGGGACACTTTCTACCACTGCCAGTGATTTGGCAGATATATTATATTTGTAAATATATTTAGCTTTAAGATTTTATTTTATAATTATCAGTTTATTTTTAACTTTATTTAGCTAGATATTATTTTGATTTATTACCTCATGCAAATATTGTTTAATAATTCATAATATCATAGATTCAACTTAATTATCCTATGTGGGCTAATATCACATGTTTAATGAAACATTCAATTTGTAACAACCAGACTGGAAAGCAGTAGAATAGCGTAGTTATTAACTCTGTCTCCACCGGGAATCGTTGGGACCTCACGATTAGCGTTCTGGTGGTTAACCAATCGCGCCACGGAGGTAGTCATACATCTGATCGGTTTCATACACCTCTAGCCTCATACTTTGTACAACATGCCGGGAAGAACGGCAGCTAGTTAGCATTCTTTTCACGTCACAGACTAGCAAGGAAAATATATTAATTATAGATAATAAATTATCGCGAAAATGACACAAGCCTGAAGCCTGTGAATTTATTTAGTAATTATGCATTAAGGTATTTTGGGTTCAAGTAATAATATTCCATGAATATTGTCCTGATTCTACTTATCATAGAAATACATACATATATTCTATTATATTCACGACTAATATAATCCCTTTTTGTAGAAATAATGATACATACATGCAGTAGCCTAGTGGGTAAGACCTTTGACTTCTTTTTAGAGATCCTAGGTTCGAATCCCAGCTCTGGCATGTAGCAATGAATGAAAGTTAATTACAATGTGTTTATCATTTACGTACACAATTTACAGTTGCTAACGGTGATGGACACCTGCCTATCCCTCGGGATAGGTAATAGCGAGTGCATGTATATGGCGATACGGTTCACGAGCTATCACATTGGGTGCTGTCTATCTAGTGAAACGCGGGCTTTGAGTGGCTCATACCTAACATGCCTTCGAAATTACGGAGATAGGCACTCAAACCTCTTAAAAGTAATACTTTGTTTATAAAATATACGCGATAAGTCCCGTTTTTCTTGTAAAATGAATAAATATCACTTGTATCTTAAACATATAGTAGAACCAAGTTATATATCTTTCGTGTCACCGTATAAATTAAAGTGGTGAGTTGCGAAACCATTGTGTCTTTTAATTAAACATTTTCGTAGCTCCATGATTGATTAGCCATATTAACATGCCCCGTTCTATTCTGGGACGTAAAAGAATGCTAACTAGTTGTCGCTCTTCCTATGTAAGGAGGCGACTAAGGGACTAGGGGTATATGGAATCTATTGAGAGATATAAGATATATGCGAGTCAGTTAGACGCTGTATTTAAAATGGGTGACGTAAGAACAACCTATAACCGCCGTGTGTGTATGAGAAGATGTATAGTGTCAATGAAGCGAAAGTGGTCTGTCAGGATAGGGACAAATGGGGATTCCTGATCTCTGCCTATCCCTCTATAGGGAATCAGGGGTGTTATGTATGGGAGACATAGCAACATGTCACCAATGTTTATATGACATCGAAACCCTATTATAAGTGACTAAGAAAATGTTTTCATGTCTCCAAGGTTCAGTCCACCCCGAAAGGGATTAAATTACGTGAACGTATATGTATACATACGCTTCACGACTTGTGTATACACACTCCCTTTTTTATTATGGCGGAGTAGTCAGAGGCTTGAATGCCCATCTTCGAAATTTCGAAGGCATGTTAGGTATGGGTCATTCGAAGCCCCCGTATCACTAGATAGACATCACCCAACATGATAGGTAGTGAACTGTATCGCCGTATATAGGCACTGACTATTACCTATCCTGAGGGATAGGCAGGTTTCCTCACGATGTTTTCCTTCACCGTTAGCGAATGTAAATATGAACGTAAAAGAAAAACACATATTTAAATTTCATTCATTGGTACATGCCAGAGTCGGGATTCGAACCTAGGACCTTCCTCATACGAAGTCCGAGGTCTACAGCCGCCATAACGATAAATGAACGTATATGTATGTATGATTCTATATTACAATCCCTAACTAGCATTGTGAATTGACTTGACATTTCGACACGTTTTGACAAAAAGTCAAGTAGTAGGACCCCCCGTTGTTGAAAAATTGGAAATGAGCATAATAATGTCCGAAATTAACAATAAATAATAATAAAATTGGTTTAATGTCATATTCCATTAAGAACATTACTGGCAGGGTCTTGACGAGAGAGATTGTAAGTGGCGGGTTTGAGATTGTAAATTAAGTCGATTTTGACGTCTTATACATATCCATCTGAAACGATCCTATAAAATCTCTTGTTCCACTGACACCCATTAATCTTCTTTTACATGCTGTTCTGTTCTTCTTTTCTATGTACATCAACCCTGAAATGAATGTCTCCAATTGTGGTATGAAAAAAGATGTAGTGACGAAAATGTGCTAGGAACGTGTCACCAACGTTCCATATGACATCACAACCCCAATATTCATGCTTAAGTGACCTAGGAGATACTAAATCTTTAAGTTACTGTCCACCCCAAATGGGTTTACAGGATGTGAATGTATATGTAAGTTATTTGCAGCCTAGCTGCATCGTATACTGAGGCAGCACCTTTTCACTGCATTAAAGTTTTTCATTCTTGATGTTTATTGATTGTGTGTTTAATGTAATTTGAAGTGAATAAAGTATTTTCTTTCATACTTTTTTTCTATTTGCTTAATAAAAGTATTGAGCAAAACTTGTGCGTTTAAATTGTAAAAACTAAATCAACCATTTACAGTCTCTCTCACCATTGCTACGGGACCACTCGACGTCTATAAATAGGTCGTGACCCCTCGCGTTTTGGTCAGACCATTCGGACCAGTTTTACCATGACTGAGTCCAACTCTAAGACTTTATTAAATTACCACCTTGTAATATTTTAACTTTTCTAGTTGAGACGTCAAAAGAATGCTAATTAGCTGCCGTTCTTACCGGCATATCGTAGAAGATTACTAAGGGTCAATGGAATCTACTAAGCGATGGGCTTGTAGCTTGTCAGCAATTTACAACACAAGTAATACTCTAAGACCGAATGAATGAATGCCTCAAGGCTGTGCCAAAAAATAATCTTAATATTGAATCAAAAATATATATTTAGTTTTGTTTTGTAATTTGGCACTGGTTAAAAAATCCCTGAGACTGGAGTTTCTTGTTGGTTCTTCTCCAAGCTAGGGCTTCCGAACCAACGGTAGAGTCATAGTTGTAAGACAACCAGTGCCACTCAATATATTTTGACGTTCAATTAATGAACGATTACTGTACATTAAATAAAAAATATTACTGTGTGTGTACTGTGTGATCATATTTGAAATGTAAATTAAATTGCATGTAATACAATTTGAATAGAATTTATTGTTAAATGAACTGAAATGTAATTTTATGTGTTGTGCATTGTGTAATTCAATTATTGTCTATGAACTCTATTGTATGTTGAATATTGTATGTAATTGATGTGGATATCTCAATAAAGATATTATTATTAGTATTGTGTCTCCATAAATGTTCCAACTAATATCTCAATACTCGTGGTAAAAAGTGACTTATAAAATATTATATCTCCAAGGTTCTATTCACCCCAAAAGGGAATAAAGGACGTCAAAATACATACATATATATGTATGTATGTATATTACAAAGCCTCATAAAATTCAATTATACGGTGAGTGAAAACATCGTGAGGAAACCTACTTGTTTGTCGAACATGTAATAGTTAGTGCTTGTAAATGGCGACATGAGTTACCACCTGTCACATTGAGTACTGACTTGGTCAACACGTGGGTTCGAGGTGTCCATAGAATGATTACCTTCGTAATTGCGGAGATGGAATGGTCCTCTGACTACCCCGCAAGGGTTTAGGTCGTGAATGCGTTTGTCGTTTTCGTCCTCATAAAGTGGCACACACACGCTTCATAAAAGTGACAGCTTAGCAATAAGAATCTTAAAATATGATTATGTTCATATAAATATACAGATTACATGTTATTCTCAAGACTGTTATCGACAGTGTATGGGGCATTTTATATTTTTATATCGAAGTGTAAGATTGGCTTAAAAAGTAACTTAGAATTACTTGGTCATTTTCATAATGAGAGATCGTTGTTAATTTAAAAGTAATGGCGGTATAAGATTTGAACCTGGGATGCAATAGAATGTTAACTAGCTGCCGTTCTTTCTGGCATGTCAAGAGGTGATAAAGGAACTAAGATTGAGGTAATCGTAATCGTGAGGTTCGATTCCCGGTGGCAGAGTTAAGAACTACGCTTTTCTACTGCTTTCCAGTCTGGTCGTTGATTATATGTATATGCTCTTTATGTATTTATCTATATGTGATGAGTATATATGTATTTCTTAAATATACGCTGACTAGTACCCTTAACACAAGTATTAAATGTACTTACTAAGGGGCTAGTTCAATTGGTGTAATAACGTCCTACAATATTATTATTATTAAGGATTACTGGTTCATAATGAGAGGTCGTTGTTAATTTAAAAGTAATGGTGGTATAATTAGACGTAGCTCAGTTGTTGGCTTGACTCTGTATCAGTGGGTTCAAATCCCGCTTGAGCATGTACCAGTGGAAATGAAGTTTAATGAATTTCTATGTGCATTTTCGTAATTAAATTACATTTACGAAATGCATCAAATATTACGGTGAGGGAAAACATTGGGAGGAAACCTAATTTTTATTTTATACGTGAAGATAAAGTGGTCTGTCAGGATCGGGACAAATGGGGATCCGTGATCTCTGCTTTACAGGGAATCAGGCGTGATATGCATGTATTTCTTTCTTTAAGATTGTTTTCCAAAGGCCTACACTACAGATGTTTGTCAGCAAGGTTCTGTCCATGGAGTAATAAATAAGAGGAGTAGGCCTTACGCAATATTTGTATGGAAACTAGCGTGGCATTACGCGGGGTGAAACGAGGTACGCGGGATGGAGGGGGATATTACAACCAATTAAAACACGGCATCGGCCAATCAAATTAGGTATGTTCTTTCTACTACACATTTTTAGACTCCGCAACAATTAAAACACGCCATTTGACCTCCGCACCGCGTAACGGGGACCGCTCCTTACGCCGGGTCCTCTTTATATTTGGTTCGTGGTTCTGTCTATCTCCTCTGTCGTATTCTAAGTTCGCACTTAGGACTTTTAAGTAAAAGTGTGAAATGCAAGTCAGTTAATGCTTAAATCACACTACTTGACGTATTGCTCACGAAATGTAGACTAGGAAAGTAAATGTAGAAGTGGCAGTAACATATTTAGATACTACATACTCATCACGCCTGTTTCCCTTTATAGTATTCTTACGTTATATATCTGTGGTTATATTATGCGTTCATTAAGTGACCGTGCTATTGTCTATAGCAAATGTGTCAAAATGACGTTACAAAAAAATAAGATACATAGTAACATCACAAAAGAAATTCCCTATTAACGTAAAAATTACAATTTGTTATCCGGAATAAGTTTAATAGTTTTATTTCTTTAATTATTTTATATACGTATTGAATATCGTCTATTTTTGGTGACGTTACAGTGTTTGTTATTGAAATCTTGTAAAAGATTACTTAAACAATCCCAAAATCACTTAAACACCTCTTACATACCATAAATTCAATGCCACTTCTAAACATTATAACTCTGTCACATCTTAGCACCAACCCCGTCGTAAAAGTTGGCAGTCTTGAGCGAAAATTAACACCTCCGGAGATCGAACCTGGCGCCTCGCAACAAATATGCTTTTAATTACATACATACATATACATTCAAGAGTTGTAAACCATTTAGAGGTATTCAGAAGTTCGCATGTCGTGTTTGCAGAATTTCGAAGGCATGTTAGGGCCTTTCGAAGTCCGTGTTTCACAAAATGGACAGCACCCAACGTGTAAGGTAGTGAACCGTATCGCCGTATTGCCACTGGCTATTACGTATCCCGAGAAATAGGCAGGTTCCCTCACCGTTAGCGACTGTTAATCATATACGTAAATGAATAACACATATTCAAATTTCATTCATTGATACATGCCAGAGCCGGGATTCGAACCTAGGACCTCTAAAAAGAAGTCAGAAGTCTTACCCACTAGGCTACAGCTACTGTCAGAACATAATATAATTAATACATATATGTATTTTTATAAATGTATTCTATTCATCGTTTATCCCGTGCTAGTCTGGGACGTAAAAAGAATGCTAACTAGCTGCCGTTCTTCCCGGCTTGTCGTAGAAGGCGACTAGTGGACAACAGAATCTACTGGGCGATGGCCTATCAACCACACACCCCTAGTCCCTTAGTCGCCTTCTACGACATTCCAGAAGAATGAAGAACGGCAGCTAGTTAGCATTCATTTTACGTCCTAGACTAGCACAAGAGTGACCTAGGATATATTATAAATCCAAGGTTCTGTCCGCCCCGAAAGGGATTAAAGGACGTGACAGTCAAAAAGACAAACGTATTCACGACCATTAACCCTTCAGGGTAGTCAGTGGTTTGTTCCTACTCCGCAATTGCGAAGGTAGTAATTCTATGGCCACCTCGAACCCACGTGTTGACCAGATACTCAATGTGACAGGTGGTAAGCAATGTCGTCATTTACAAGCACGGATTACCTGTTCGGGGAACAGGTAGGTAGTGAATGTATTTGTATGTATAACCTTAAGGTTCTAGGTATATGTATGATTAGCGTGCTGAAAGCCATTGGCCTTTCAAACCGCGTCATTCATAGTGTGAATAGGTCTTAAGAAAAAGGTTTTTAACTTACTAAAGATAAGACTAGATCCAGGCTAGGGTTTCAATTGGGACCTAAGTGTGAGAGTCTGGGACTTGTAAGACTGTTATGCCTTGTGGGGTAAGTAGATGTGTGAGTTGATAATAATAATATTTAGGACACTATTACACCAATTGAACTAGCGCCTTGGTAAGTTTATTTAAGACTTGTGTTAAGAGGTACTAGTCAACGTATATTTAAGAATGGTGTACAATTATATATAGAGAAATACATATATAACATATAATCAACAACCAGACTGGAAAGCAGTAGAAAAGCGTAGTTCTTAACTCTGCCTCCACCGGGAATCGAACCCGGGACCTCACGATTACCGTTCAGGTGCTCAACCAATCGTGCCACGGAGGTTTAAATAGATAGTTTATAATGTATATTTAGGAAAGGCAAAAGATAAGTAATGTAATTCATATCTACATATTATAATCAGTATTACAGATAAAATTGCAGGACACTATTACACCAATTGAACTAGGCCCTTGCTCAGTACATTTAAGACATATGTTAAGGGTACTAGTTAACGTATATTTAAGAAATATATATGTACTTATTATATATAGATTAATACATATATATTTAACGACGTTGAATCATAGTTGTAAGGAGGGTTACGAAAGGAATCTCTAAAGCCAAAGTGGAAGGTAGAGTTGGACGGGATAGGCCGCGTAGAACTTATACAGATCAAATTGGAGACATTCTTCTCAAGGGTGTACGTAGTGAAGATCAGAAGAGCATGTATGAGAATCATAGGATGGCATACATACATATATTCACGCCTCTACGTCCCCAACGGGATAGGCAGAGACTATTAGGCCACCTGGAACGGGTGACAAATCTCTCTTGCTTCACTCACACCCATTAACCTTCTCATACATGCTCTTGTGTTCTTTACACTACATAGTAATTACGTATTATATTGAAAAGTGGATTAAAAGATAGCGAAACGTCAAAAGTCATTACTTTTATTATGTTTACGACTTTAATTGTATTAAAGGAAAACAGATATCATTGACTTTTTATTATGACCAGATGTTTTTCTGTTTATTAGTATTACAGTTATTAAAATCATTTAAATTAGCATCCCATGCTAGCTGGGACGTAAAAAGAATGCTAACTAGCTGCCGTTCTTCCCGGCATGTCGTAGGAGGCGACTAAGGGACTAGGGGTAAATGGAATCTATTGGGCGATAGGCTAGCAACCTGTAACCAATGTTCCATATGACATCACAACCCCAATATTCAAGCTAATAAGTGATTAAGGAGATGTTTTCATGTCCCCAATTTTATGTCCACTCCGAAACGGATTAAAGGACGTAAATATATGATTATAATATATATGAAATAATATTGTATGTATATAAAAGTTCATATGTATTACTGGTTCAGAGATTAACTTTTTTTAGTGGCGTGGCAAGGGACTGCATCTTTACAGCCAACGCAATAAAAAAAATAAAGAGTGCCACTATAAAAATGAAGATTAATACTTTTATGCGAAACTTCTTCAAGCTTAATCCTGAGAGAGGTCAGTAGAGTTCATGTGTACATAAACATTCACTTCCTTTAATAGCCTTTATAAACATAAAAATATCTCCTTGGTCACTTTCAGCATGAATATTGGGGTTACGATATTATGATCATTGGTGAAAGGTTGCTAGCCCATTGCCCAATAGATTTCATTTACCCCTAGATTACAATTTAAAAGATTAAACCAAAGGTGACTAAGAAATTATATGTGTATATACTTTGTATATGTATGTTCACGACCTTTAAACCCTTTAAGATAGTCAGAAGTTGAAAGTCCATCATCAATTGAACAATTTTAGCCCCTCGATACACACATTCATATTACATAAACATACGCTTCACGACTTGTGTATACACACTCCCTTTTTTATTATGGCGGGGTAGTCAGAGGCTTGAATGCCCATCTCCGAAATTTCAAAGGCATGTTAGGTATGGGTCACTCGAAGCCCGCGTTTCACTAGATAGACAGCGCCCATCGTGATAGGTAAAGAACCGTATCGCCATATATAGGCACTGGCATTACCTATCCTGAGGTATAGGCAGATTTCCTCACGATGTTTTCCCTCACCGTTAGCCACTGTAAATTATGTACGTAAACGAGAATCTATGATGCAAATCGGGTCTCCAATAAGACATATGACAGTCAGATAGACGCTATATTGAAAAAGGGTGACGTTAGGAGTACCTATAAGCGCCGAGTGTGTATGAGAAGATGTATGAGTGTCAATGAAGCGAAAGTGGTCTGTCAGTGGGACAAATGGGGATTTTTGATCTCTACCTACCCCTCTACAGGGAATCAGGCGTGATGTGCATGTATGTATGAATATGATACATGGTGTATATACCTCCGCACATACATTCGTCACTTATAGCTACTAGTTCCCAGTTATTATCGATTCGATGCAGTATCTTGGTTGAGATGAATATTTTCTGTATGCGATGGACAATGGAACATAAAAACACATATTGCAGTTTCGTACATGTATATGTTTAAATGTATATACTATTTAAGTTTGGGATATACTAGAACAAAAATTAGGAGTTAAAAAAATAATGATTGAAAAGTTAAAAATTCTACGTAGCTCAGTTGTTTGGGGCTTGATTCTGTATCAGTGGGTTCTGGGTTCAAATCCCGCTTGAGCATGTACCAATGGAAATGTAGTAATGAATTTCTATGTACATTTTAAATGCATCGAATATTACGGCGCGGTGAGGGATAACATCGTGAGGAAACCTACCTGTGCCCCGAACAAGTAAACTTCTTATAATATTTAATAGGTATGCACCATGTATGTATGTACACACGACTATGCCAAAAGGTTAAAAAAAATTTACAAAAGAAACGAATAACGCGTTCACGACCATTAACCCTAGGGGGGTAGTCAGAGGTTCAGGTGTCCATCTCCAATATTGCGAAGGTAGTAATTCTACGGCCACCTCGAACCCACGTGTTGACCAGATAGTCAGTACTCAATGTGACAGGTGGTCAGCCATGTCACCATTTACAAGCACTATTACCTGTTCGGGGAACAGGTAGGTTTCCTAACGATGTTTTCCCTCACCGTAATATTCGACGCATTTCGTAAATGTATTTTTTTATTTATCTTATTACGAAAATTTACATAGAAATTAATTAAACTTCATTTCCATTGGTACATGCTCAAGCGGAATTTAAACCCTGTACCCACTGATACAGAGCCAAGTCCCAAACAACTGAGCTACGTCAAATTTACTACTACTATTTACTAATACCTTACCTCAGTATATACCCATCTTTACCAGTACAAAGTTATCAGAAAGGCTGTAAATCGACAACAATATGTAAACAACTTTACTGCAGTTACTAACATACAATACAATGAGTTTTAGTCAGAACATTTACAACATCACCTTAGATTTGAATTTGGTAAGAAACTACTAATAGACTAGGGGTAAATGGAATCTATTGGGCGATGGGCTAGCAACCTGTCAACGACATTCATATGCCAATGTTCCATTATGACATCACAACGTTAATATTCATGTTAATAAAAGACCTAGGAGATGTTTTCATGTCTCCAAAGTTCTGTCCACTCCGAAAGGGATTAAACGATATGAATGTATGTATATTTATGTATTTTTCAGGTAAACAGTGGAATTTGAGTGACCAAAGACCACAATACTCAGTTAAATGGACACTCAACCTTTGTCTACCCCGAAAGGAATAAAAAACGTGATTAAACGAATCCTTTGTATGCAGTCGCATTATTAATGACAACAGCGTCCATTTTGTCTTTTAAGTCATTTTCCCGATCGCCATATTGCTTTAGTGTTGCCACAGTGAAGCACAAAGGAGGCAATAAATCAAATGTCACTTTGACAGCCGATGAAAGACTGTATGGTGCGAACTTTTTGCTGTCAAAGAGTTATGATTGGAGCAAAGAGTTTGTAAATTTCTTAACCTTTTTAGAATGGGTTATAAAATTACATACTTATATGTATTACCAATTAAGGGCGGTTACGTAGGGGGCGGCCCAATAAGACATAACAGTCAGATAGACGCTATATTGAAAAAGGGTGACGTTAGGAGTACCTATAACCGCCGAGTGTGTATGAGAAGATGTATGAGTGCCAATGAAGCAAAAGTGGTCTGTCAGTGGGACAAATGGGGATCCGTGATCTCTCCCTACCCCTCTACAGGGAATCAGGCGTGATGTGTATGTATATATGTATGTATGTATTTAACAATAACTACGTATATAAAATTATATAAAAGAAAGTTACAAAGCCAAAGTGGAAGGTAGAGTTGGACGGGGTAGGCCGCGTAGAACTTGTACAGGCCAAATTGGAGACATTCTTCTCAAGGCGGGTGTACTTAGTGTGAAGAACAGAAGAGCATGTATGAGAAGGTTAGGGTGTGAGTGAAGCAAGGAGATTTGTCTTTTGTTGTATATAAACAATACATATCTATCTATAACAAGTATATATTTCTTAAATATACGTTGACTAATCCTTAACACAAGTCTTTTAATAAACTTACCAAGGGGCTAGTTCAATTTGTGTAATAGTGTCCCAAATGTTATTATCACTACTTTGTTGTTAAGTTATATCGTATCCTTACTACAACTACTTACAAATTGACCACCTAAACAGCTTCAAAATTCACTGCCATTCATTAAAAGCCTTTTTCTACTACCCATAGACGAATATTACCTATTTAGGTTATGGCTGAGGTAGAAAAGGTAATCCTAAAAGGCTGAGAGCCTGAAAAATCTGGTTTCCGATACCTAAAGCGATTCCCGTAAAAGCCTAACTTTTAGTGTAGTGCCTTTCATGCTTTTATGCAATGGTTTGTTATATATATATACAGGCACTGACTTTACAAGTACATAATTCATTCAGTCGATCGCCACCTGGAACGGGTAACAATCTCTCTTGCTTACTCTATAAGGTTTGAATCCCGGCTCTGAATTGTACTAATGAATGAAATTTAAAAATGTGTTTTTCATTTACGCACATAATTTACAGTTGCTAACGGTGAGTGAAAACACTGCGAGGAAACCTGCCTATTCCTCGGAATATACGGCCAATATACGGCGATACGGTTCACTACCTGGGTGCTGTCTATCTAGTGAAACGCTGACTTTGAGTGACCCATACCTAACATGCCTTCGAAATTTCGGAGATGGGCACTCAAGCCGTCTGTTTCCGTTAGTATAAATATCGTGATAGACTTTAAATCGATTATTGATGTCAAGTTGCCTAATCAATGCCCACAATATTTTATTTACTACTTGTTCCTTGTGATTAATAACTAACGGGACTTATCGCGTAAGTTTTAAATAATAAAGTTACTAAGACTCCCCGTCTGTCTGCCAGTGACCATGGCTGCTGAAACGTAGCCGAAACGTCGGGTTAATAAAGGTAACTTTATTATTTAAAACTTACGCGATAAGTCCCGTTAGTTATCAATCATTAGTATAAATCGCGAATCTCTTAAAACTACTTGTTCCTTAATTACCTTTTACAACAAAGTAAAAAGCAAGACTTGTAATAAGAATAATCATTGTACTTTTTACTTTGCAGACTGAACTTATACTTCAACTAAACCATTACTAATAACGTTCCGAGAATATCTCCGTAATGACTTATCAAAGTAATGGCATACTTCCCTTATTTTAGTTTTTAATGGAAATTGGAAACTTTCCCAATATTTCCCTATGGCTGGTCAGAGAAAACTACATCTGTATATTAGGTACTATAGTTTATTGGTGCGATCGGTTAGCCGCCGGAACGCTAATTCGTGAGGTCCCGGTGGAGGCAGAGTTATGAACTACGCTTTTCTTCTGCTTTCCAGTCTGGTCGTATATATCTATGTTTAATATGTATATATTTCTTAAATATACGTTGACTAGTACCCTTAAAACAAGTCTTAAATGAACTTACCAAGAGGCTAGTGCAATTGGTGTAATAATGTCCAAATATTATTATTATTATTAAATATAGGACGTAAGTGAAATGCTGTATAGATACCTTTCACAGTATGATGTAAAGGAGAATAAAAACCTCTTATCCATCTATCTATAATAATAAAAATACATTTACGAAATGCGTCGAATACTACAAGGGAAAACATCGTGAGGAAACCTACCTGTTCCCCAAACAGGTAACGGTGCTTGTAAATGGCGACATGGCTTACCACCTGTCACATTGAGTACTAACTATCTGGTCAACACGTGGGTTCGAGGTGGTCATAGAATTATACCTTCGCAATTTCGGAGATGGACACCAGAACCTCTGACTACCCTGCAAGGGTTAATGGTCGTGAACGCGTTTGTCTTTGTCTTTTGTCTATCTATCAGTATTATGGATGTTTAATAATAATCTTTTTATTCAATTCAGACATACATATAGGTACAATAGTAAATATGTTGTCAGTATAATTTGATATTTGTGATCTTTATGATGATTATGATCATCATCATGACAATCTGTTAGTCCATTATCTAGGAAAATATCAAAATTGAACCTAATGAATATGCGTTCATTGAGAGCTTAATTTATTAATGACCTCATTGAATACGATTTGCAAAGAGTTGATTAAGTGTTTTGTTAACAATTTGTTTTAAAAAGTGTTTTAAAAAGTGTGAGCCATTGTTGATAGATCTAGAAATACATCCAACAATGAAATAAACAATTAATATTATATAATTTTACAGATTAAACGTATTGTAATCTTATACGATAAAAATGATTTTTTTTTAGTTGGAACCGATTCTTTTTTTTTATGACATAATTTTGACGCATTTCTAAGAGACAAACGCAGTGATCGCATATTATTCATGTTATTACTACCCCGAATAGTAAATGATGAACGTGACCAAAAAGTACTTGATATTAGTTCTATGTACCTCTATTTATATGACATAATCAATAACATAAATAACAAATTATATTTAACCAACAATAAACAACCAAAAAAATTTGACAAAAAACTAAAATACCAAAATTCTTGTACAACGATATTCTCCAATCTAAATTCTAATGTACATTCACCTTATTACATACAATGCAGAACATAGAAGACTCAGTAAGAACGGAAGAACCATTCTTCGCTGACTTGAAAAAGAAGTTCGTAGAAGATACTCGCTTATACTTCAAACAAGCTCTTCTCCCCGGTATTGACGCTGCAAACGACGAAACTGAGACTGAAATCACTCCAAAGAAGAAGAAGCCACGGAGAAGATGTAGAAGAGATGTATTGAGAGAAGAGGCTGAAGCGGGACAAGAAGACAAGCCGGGAAGAATGAGATTAAGTGACCTACCTGTGTACGAAACTAAGTTAGCAGACCTCAAAGATGATTTACCCAGTACAGGAAACGAATGTAAAGACAAACGCCTCCTTTACGACTTTTTCTACCCTTACGTATCCGATCTAAGATCCAAAGCGCAAGAAAAATGGAAGAACGCGAAGGAAGAAATAGAACCAGCATATACCGAAGTTAAAAATGACATACAGAACAGCGCGAGAGATTTCGTCTCATACATGCGTGACCCGAAGAATGATACTGAGAGGAAGTTGGTCGTTATCTCGTCTGCTATCCTAGGTATCATTCTAGCTAGGAAGAAGTCCATGTCAATGAAGATTATAGCAGGAACCGCGGGGGCAATGATGGGTGGTGCCCTCTGTTATCCGGATGAGACTAATCGTTTGTTTGTTAATGCTGTCCGGACAGGTGTTGATGTAGCGAAAACTGGCTTCGATTGTATAGAAGGTTTTGATGGTAATGACAGTGATTAGATATACATATATACGTATATTCACGCATCTATGTATAGGCAGAGACTGCAAGGCCACCTGGAACGGGTGACAAATCTCTCGCTTCACTCACACCCATTAACCTTCTTACATGCTCTTCTGTTCTTCACTACGTAACCGCCTTGAGAAGAATGTCTCCAATTTGATCTGTATAAGTTCTAAAGTGATTTTAACTGCCTACAGTTCGTTGTCAACTATACAATATCGCATATATCTATATTAATCAGCCTATACTAGTCCACTGCTGGACGTAGGCCTCCCCAAGGGTACGCCACAAAACACGATCACTCGTGGCCCTCAACCAACCACTACCAGCGACCTTTTTCAGGTCATCAGTCCACCTAGCAGGGGGCGTCCTACACTACGTTTGCCGAGACGCGGCCTCCACTCGAGAACCGCTTTAATATATATTCGGTATATGTATATATTCTGTAGTTATATACTTCTAAAGTTCTTTATTTAACAACTACTAGCAACCCGCTCCGGCTTCACACTTCTGGCTATTTAATGGATGTTATTATACATACAAACCTTCCTTTTGAATCACTCTATCTATTAAAAAAACCGCATCAAAATCCGTTGCGTAGTTTCAAAGATTTAAGCATACACAGGGACATAGGGACAGAGAAAGCGACTTTGTTTTATACTTTGTAATAATTTGATTTCATACGTCTAATTAAATTGACCCCTATGTAACCGTCCTTCCACCTCACATACAATCTACTAACTAATAATTACTTATAATAGTAACTTTCGTCAATCTACTATCAACACCATATTAAATTTAATAACATAATTAAATGCACATCTAAAATACTGAAATGTACACCAAAATATAGCTAAACGTACCCCAAAGGTTAGGTTTGGGTTGGGACTGTATTATTTTGGTGTACAATTCAGTATTTTTGGTGTGCTTTTTAATATTATGTGATGTTCGTTAAAACACTACTACTTAAATTATACGTAAATATCCATTACTATACTGATAATATGGGATAATCAGAGCTTTTGAATCTTTAATCCATCTGTCACATTCAGCATATTAAAAGGGAAAGATATAGTAAAAAGAATTTAAGTTAGGTTGTTAGTACATCGCCAAAAATAAAAGTAATGTACCTCAAATCTGTTAGTAGTTCATACCAAAGATGGGGTGAATGAAATGTATTGGGTGATGGGCTATCGACCTGTCGCCAATTTTCCGTATCAATACCATTATAAACGCTTTTATTATGCTAAAAGTAACATAGGAGATATTACGTCTGCAGAGGTTCTATCCACCTGGAAAGAGATGTAAAGCCGTGAATATATGTATGTATTATAGGATCGGGACAAATGGGGACCCGTGATCTCTGCCTACCCCTCTACAGGGAATCAGACGTGATGTGTATATAGTTTGTCATGACTAAGTTAGTATAATATCACTTAAATGACATCTATATACCTCCTCATACATACTCGGTGGTTATAGGTACTTCTAAAGCATTCATCTGCCAGGAATCCATTTAAATAACATTGATCTTAATTGTATGACCCATACTTAAAAAATACATTTACGAAATGCGTCGAATATTACGGTGAGGGAACACATCATAAGGAAACCGACCTTTTCCCCGAACAGGTAATAGTTAGTGCTTGTAAATGGTGACATGGCTTACCTGTCACATTGAGTACTGACTCTCTGGTCAACACGTGGGTTTGAGGTGTCAATAGAATTACTACCTCCGCGATTGCGGAGATGGATACCTGAATCTCTGACTACCCCACATGGGTTAATGGTCGTGAACGCGTTTGTCTTTTTGTTGTCCCCACTTAACCACCCTTCCATTATACCTACATATTAAAATTTCATAACTTTTGTCAATCTACTATCATTCATAAATAATTACATTTAGAAATATTCGAAAACTTAATATATATAATTTATTACTAACTCTATATTCAAATACAAATATTTATAAATTATACAGTTATACAAACATATTTCTATTGAATTTTACAAACTAATCTAATAGTATTGATTCAAGAAAATATCGGTGTATAGTCAAATTTAACATATTAATTTACTAGCCAATGTTTATTATACATCTAACTTTATTGCTGTTTTAAAATACCTCATTTTCTCAAAGAATTTGTTAATACAGTTCGGTTTTATATGTATATGTTATAAAGGAACGTATTCATACTAAAGTTGTATGTTATTTTTGTCATTCAATCGTTAGAATGTATACAAGAGTTTAAATAAAACGAAATATAACTGTTGTTTTAAATTTTAATTTCTGTTGTTGATAGAAATGTTATTTAAGTAAATCAGCGTAGCTCAGTCGTTGGGGACTTGACTCTGTATCAGTGGTTACAGGGTTCAAACCCAGGATTATGTACCAATGAAAATACAGGTTTCTGATTTTATATGTACATTTTAGCAATATAAATACATACATACTCTTCACGGCTCACACACTCCTTTTATAATTCTAACGTGGTGATTAAAGGCTTGAGTGCCCATCTCCGAAATATTGGATACATGTTAGGTATGAGCCACTGAAAACCTTCGTTTCACTAGATTGACAGTACTCAAAGTGATTGGTAGAGAAATATTTGCGAAATGCACCGAGTACTTGAGTGAAAACATAGTGACGTAATAGTCAGTGTTTGTAAATGGCGACATGGCTGACCACCTGCCACATTGAGTACTGACTATCTGGTCAACACGTGGGTTCTAGGTGGCCATAGAATTACTACCTTCATCCTCTGACTACCCTACAAGGATTAATGGTCGTGAACGCATTCATTTTGTCTTTAATATACAAAACAAGAAAAAAATTGTAACCTTAAATTTCTATAAAGATTCGATATCATCTTCTCATTATTCAACGTTCCGACGAGCAACGTTGAGTATCTCAAGATAAACACTAGCGCATTGTTGGGAACCGTTGTGTTGTTGGACACCACTCAACAGTTATCAGCGGGCGAGTTCAAACGATGACCGACACCAATGGTCTGTTAAAGTCTCGGAGAGGTGAAAGGGGATGGATGTGGTATAAAGAAATTTAGAAATTGATTTAATTATATGGAAAGCTACAAAAATGGATAAAACATTTAAAAAATGAAAGATAGATAATTGGATAAAACATTGGAAAATTTGTAAAGAAATATATTGAATATGTTTATTGTTCCGTGTTCGAGTCTACGATGTGAATTGAATGGTAACTGGCTGTAACTAGTGGTAAATAAAATATTTTAGGTGATGTCTACCAACCTCTCATCAATATTCCATAGCAAAAATATCACAACCTGAATAGCTGTTCTGTTAAAAGAGACTAAGGAAATATTGTCTCAGAGGTTCTAAGCACCCGGTAAGAGATTAAAGGTAATTAATATCATCACAAACTATGTTTCATCTTTTATATACCTAATATCATCACAAATATCTATGATTGAGGCATAAGGCTAAATGCTAGTTTTTTTGAATCACATTAATATTAATACCAGTTACCGACGATACTAAATAATATTATACAATGTAACCTAAAGTACATATAACACACAATTTACATATTCACACAACCATACCCTAAAACAACCACATCCACAAAATCTTGGCTCCGCACTCCGACCAGACGAAACACTTTGAAAAAAGACAATAAAAAATCACAGTCCAAGATAAGAGGCCATTCTGCCACACGCTAGAACTTGTACACGTTTGAATTGAGACGTCATTTTTAGGGGTCCTTAGTTCATACATACATTCACGTCCTTTAATCCCTTTTGGGGTGGACAGAACCTTGGATATATACATATATTTACGTCTCTACGTCCCCAAGGGGATAGACAGAGACTATTAGGCCACCTTGAACGGGTGACAAATCTCTCTTGCTTCACTCACCTAATAACCTTCTCATACATGCTCTTCCGTTCTTCATTACGTACACCCCTGAGAAAAATGTCTCCAATTTAATCTGTATAAGTTCTACGCGGCCTACCCCGTTTAACTCTACCTTTCACTTTCAGATATAATATCTCTTAGGTCGCTTATTAGACGAACTCTGTGGCGCGATTGGTAAACCACCTGTTCGACCCCGTATTATGTATGCTATATATGCATTTATCGATATATAATAAGTATGCATTTGTTAAATATACGTTGACTAGTACCCTTAACACAAGTTTTAAATGTACTTACCAAGGGGCCTTACCAATTGGTGTAATAGTGTCCTGCAATATTATTATCTACTTATTAGTATGAATATTGGGGTTGTGATGTCATATGGAACAATGGTGACAAGTTATGTTAGTCGCCTATTAGGACATACCGGGATGAACGGCAGCTAGTTAGCTTTCATTTTACGTCCCAGACTAGCATAGGACATATTATATTATTAGGGGTTGAAAGGAACTTGGAGATATAAGATCATGACTGGATCATTTTAAATATAGAGACAGTAAATAATCACTTTCCTTGCGGGGTAATCAGAATTTCGCTACCATCTCTACAATCGTTCATTTTCCTGCCTTTACAGAATAGGATATTGAAGTTTTTCAATCAGTTTTTAGAACCTATTTCTATTCAAATATTATAATAAAATAGGTAACATAATGCAAAAATATTTTACCTGAGTAATCATCATAATTTAAAATAATATATCATCTCTGTCTGCCCTTCTACAGGGTTACAGGTGTGATGTGAATGTACGAATGTATTTATTGAGTGTATGAGTATGTATTTCAAAGCTACAGAACCCTTTTATTTAAAGCAATATCTCTTGCCCATCTCTCAAGTATGTAAGTTCAGTTTCCGTCGAAATTTGAGACCACGAAATATGTCGACATTTCTTAGAACATATGACACATTTCCTAGACTATCTAATACCTAAAGAACTACGTTTTCAAACAGGTACATGTTACATGTATAGGTAGAGATCATACATATACTAAGGCGGTAGGCAGTGACTATTAAGCCACTTTGAAAGGGTATACACCATACTACAGAGAGGGAAAACATCGTGAGGAAACCTACCTGTTTCCCGAACAGGTAATAGTTAGTGCTTGTAAATGGCGACATGGCATACCACCTGTCACATTGTGGTCAACACTAGGGTTCGAGGTGGCTATAGAATTATTCTTTCACAATTGCGGAGATGGAAACTTAAACCTCTGACTACCCCGCAAGGGTTAATGGTCGTGAACGAGTTTTTGAGACGGTGACAAATCTCCCTTGCTTCACTCACATCCATTAACCTTATCATACATGCTCTTCTGTGCTTCACTATTATATTACTATTATATTGAAAAAGGGTAACGTTAGGAGTAACTATAACCGCCGACTGTGTATGAGAAGAGTGTCAATGAAGCGAAAGTGGTCTATCAGTGGGAGTGGTCTATCAGTGGGACAAATGGGTATCCGTGATCTCTGCCTACCCCTCTACAGGGAATCAGGCGTGATGTGTATGCATGTAAACCATGATATCAAGAATAGATTTAATAGGCAACCCAAAATATAAGGCACGACCCAATTTTCCAAAATATCGTATTACTCAAAGAGTCTTAATTGATATAAACGTATATCAAATTTCCATAATTAAAGAAACATTAATGTTGTATCAAATTTATTTACGGATGTCGTCCTGTGCTAGTCTGGGACGTAAAGGCTAACTAGCTGCCATTCTTACTGGTATATTGTACAAGGCATATAATGGACTAGGGATTCGCGATTTATCAATCAATCAATCAGCCTATGTCAGTCCACTGCTGGACGTAGGCCTCCCCAAGAGTACGCCACAAAATACGATCACTCGTGGCCCTCAGCCAGACACTACTAGCGACTTTTTTCAGGTCATCGGTCCATCTAACAGGGGGGATTTATGTCGCGATTTATACTCATGATTAATAACTAACGAGACTTATCGCGTAAGTTTTTATATAATAAACTTACCTTTATTATTGTTAATAATAAAGTAACTTTATTATATAAAAACTTACGCGATAAGTCCCGTTAGTTATTAATCATGAGTATAAATGTATAAATAATCGTGAATGGACTAGGGTTAAATATGGGTCACTCGAAGCGCGCGTTTCACTAGATAGACAGCACCCAACGTGATAGGTAGTGAACCTTATCGCCGTATATAGACATTGGCTATACCTATCCCGAAGGATAGTCAGGTTTCCTCACGATCTTTTCCCTCACCGTTAGTAACTAAATTATTTTTATTACATATTTCAATTTCATTCATTGGTACATGCCAGAGTCGGGATTCGAACCTAGGACTTTTCTCATAATAAGTCAGAGGTCTTACCCACTGAACTACAACCGCTTCAACACATAATCTCTTAAGGTAATAATAAAACCCATAACATTTTAATAGTCTTTATATAGTCGCAATTGTCCACAACCATAAAAAAGGTAATAAAAAGCTTATGTCTGTCCATTGTAGTTCTTTTGGTTATTGAGCTACTGGACGCATTTTGTGGTATTCTCACGACAGTTTACTTAGTCATACTTTTGTCATACTTACGTGTTCATACATACATATACATTCACGTCCTTTAATCCCTTTCGGGGTGGACATAAACCTTGGAGATAAAATATCTTCTAGGTTAAGTTTGCAAGAATATTGCATGAATATTTGACAGGTTGCTAGCCCATCGCTTAATAGATTCTATTTACATCTAGTCCCTTAGTCGCCTCCTACGACACGCCGGGAAGAACGGCAGCTAGTTAGCATTCTTTTAACATCCCAGTCTAGCACAAGAACATAAACGTTTTAAACTAATAGCTATAGAATTATATTAAAAAAGTAGACGCTTTATGAAAAAGGGTGACGTTAGAAGTACCTATAACCGGCGAGTGTGTATGAAGATTTGTATGGATATCTATGAAGCGAAAGTCTGACAGATTCAGATAATATGAGGATCCATGATCTCTACTTACCTCTTTGTAGACAGACGGACGAGATGTATAGTATCATTGTATCATAATTTGTTACACTTTTTTTTACAAATGACCATATTACACCAATTGAGTTATCCCCTTAGTAATTCTGTACATTTGGGAGTTTTATACGGGTCCTACTATTATTCATGTTTCTATTTGTTTAGTGGGATAGGCAGAGACTATTAGGCCACCTGGAACGGGTGACAAATCTCTTGCTTCACTCATACCCATTAACCTTCTCATACATGCTCTTGGTACTAGTTTACGTATATTTAAGAGAAATAAATTCAAAATTATATAATTGTTCATTATTATTACATATATTTTTCCGTTAGTTAGAAGTGATGATGGATTTCGCCATTCGAATCCCTGTTTTTACCAAACAGTCATTATAAAATAGTAATATATGAGTGTCGCCATTTACTAACACTGACTATACATACCATATTACATAACATTTGAGGTTAATTATCCTGTAAAAGTGGGTATTTTTGTAAAATAATTCAATGACTCAATAGTTATTTACTTTTTATTTACTAGTCTTTATAACCAGTCATGCAAATAAGGAAAAAATATAATTTTAATAATATTTACATGAGGTAATAAATCAAAATAATATCTAGATAAATAAAGTTGAAAATAAATAAGTAATAAGTTATTTACTTGAGGTGTATGAGTATTAATGAAGCGAAAGTGGTTTATCAGGATCGGGAAAGATAGGGAGTCGTGATATCTGCCAAGTCCTCTACAGGGAATCAGGCGTTATTTGTGTGAATGTACTAGTACTTAAATTGAACTTATATACATAGAAAATCTAAACGCACTCTATTAGTATGTAGGTTAAACCTAAAACCTAACTATACTTTCAAACCACTCCACATCAAATAACACAAAACAATCGAATCCACATCGATTTAACATCAAAACAAACCAATATAAATTAGCATAAAAAACCCTTTAAAAACCCAAACCTTAAAACTAAATGATATGCAGTTATCATTCGGGAGATAAAAGATCAATTCCAAAATTACATAGGTAGGTATTCTTAAGACTTTAACTTCCCTAAGGCTATTTCGTGAATGATATACAAACTGTGATTATAGTTTACATGAATTGTATGTCTGTTTTAAAGGGATACAGGTTTTGAGTTTAAATCTGGGACGTAAAAAGAATGCTAATTAGCTGCCGTTCTTACTGGCATGTTGTAGACTAAGGGACTAGGGGTAAATGTAATCTATTAGCGGTGTGATAGCAACTTGTCATCCAATGTTTTGTATGTAACTACAGACTTTAATATTAAAGATAAAACTAACTAAGAAAGATATTATGACGACCTCCGTGGCGCAATTGGTTAAACACCTGAACGCTAATCGTCAGGTCCCGCGTTCGATTCCCAGTAGAGGCAGAGTTGAGAACTACGCTTTTCTTCTGCTTTCTAGTCTGGTTGTTGATTATATATGCTATATGTGTATTTATCTATATATAATATGTATACATTTCTTAAATATACGTTGACTAGTACCCTTAACACAAGTCTTCAATGTACTTACCAAGGGGCCAGTTCAATTGGTATAATCATGTCCAAATATTATTATTATTATATAAAAGTATATATGTATTAATAAAAAATGTATACTTTCGTATTCCTTCTGTAAATAAGTAATAGTCAATGCTTGAACAAAAACCATAAGAATCCACCGTAGAATGATTTCTATTTGACGATAAATGACACTCAAACCTCTGACTACCCTGCAAGGTTTAGCGGTCGTATGTTTTACAAATAGTCAATATCTGAATTAATCGTAACAAAACCAAGGGCTTTAGTCCACTAATGCTTTTTACTAAATATCAGTTCAATATCAGATCAGTAATAGTGTGAAGTTGGTAATGACAAATTTCGCCATTTTTAAAGCCATTATTTAATTTGACACTATTGTCGTTTTTAATGGTGAAATTTGACACTTTTGGTAATCCACTGCCAACTACACATTATTACTGATCTGATATTGAACTGATATTTTGCAAAAAGCATTAGTGGACTAAGGGCCCTGGTACTAAAATGAACAAGAAAAGCAAAACACAACACCCAAATTCCGAAAACAAACTAACAAAACAAAAGTAAATTCAAATTAGTAGGTATTTACAATCCGAACTCAAAACGCCATTGAAGCATAACCTAACATTAAAATAAACAATCATTTAGTAATTTCGGATGCTAAATTGACTAACACACATACATATTTAAAATGACCTGCACGCTAATAAGAGAGGTCGCTGGTTTGATTCCCGGTGGCGGCACAGTTATTGACTACAGTCAATGGTTCCGACATAAGACCAGCGTTGCGTTTGCTATCAAACGCAACATACCCAGCTGAGTTGGAACCCTTTTGCTGCGACAATAACATGCACAAGTTATACCGCCTAGTTTGTAAGTTTTATTTGTAAACGAATTGTATTGTGTATTTTTTTGTGGCTGTAAATTAACGCTTTTATTTATTATTATATATGCTTTACACATATTGACAATACCAAACATACATTTAGACTTCGCTACGATCTCAACGGGATAAGCAGAGACTATCGATCGCCACCTGGAACGGGTGACAAATCTCTCTTGCTTCACTCACACCCATTAACCTTCTTACATGCTCTTCTGTTCTTCACTACGTACACCTTAAGAAGAACTATATCTGCACTTAAATATATTGTTTTTTACCTCTGTCCGGCCCAGTGGGACTTGACCGTTAATATCGCATACCTCTGTACCACAGTTTACAAATGACTTAAGCGATTCGAATTTTCATGCCTTAACTTGCTAAGGGTATGGACATACTGAACGTAAAATGCGAATTCGACGTAGCTCAGTTGTTTGGGGCTTGACTCTGTATAGGGTTCAAATCCCGCTTGAGCATGTACCAATGGAAAAGAAGTTTAACAAATTTCTATGTACATATTCGTAAAAAAATACATTTACGAAATGCGTCGAATACTACGGTGAGGGAAAAATATCGTGAGGAAACCTACCTGTTCACCGAACAGGTAATAGTCAGTGCTTGTAAATGGCAACATGGCTTAACACCTGTCACATTGAGTATTGACTATCTGGTCAACACGTGGGTTCGAGGTGGCCATAGAATAACTACCTTCGCAATTGCGGAGATGGCCACCTGAACCTCTGACTACCCCGCAAGGGTTAATGGTCGTTAACGCGTTTGTTTTTGTCTTTTGTAAAATGCGCTCTTTAACCGCTTACCGTTTAAATAAAGCGAGATACATAGTTAAAGATGCATAAACATAAATATGTACATACATATCACACCTGATTCCTTGTAGAGGGGAAGACAGAGGTCATGGATCCCCATCAATCCCGATCCTGATGAACCTCCACACTCGTCGGTTATATGTACTTCTAATGTCACCCTTTTTCAATATGGCGTCTATCTAACTGTCCATAATCACAGTATAAAATACAAACCTATGTATTCATAAATTATTTTTCATTAAATCATTTTACATTAAATCGAATATTGTCCCGTGCTAGCTGGGACAAAAAAGAATGCTAAATAACTCCCGTACTTCCCGGCATGTCGTAGGAGGCTACTAAAGAACTAGAGGTATATGAAATCTATTGGGCAATGGGCTAGAAACCAGTCACCAATTATCCAAACATCACAACCTCAATATTAAACTAATAAAATACTAAGAAGATGTTTTTCATGTCTTCAAGGTTCTGACCACTCCGAAAGGGATTTACGGACGTGAATTTATATGTATGTAGTTGTAAAGATTGCTCTTATAATAATTTAATTTATTCATTAGTTAATAAAATATCCAGAGTGCCTCTCCAACTAGTGGAGGTTGGCAGTCAGCTCTGCATACTCCTTTTTGTTCTTAGCAAGGCGGAACAATTCGGCGGCACTTGCAATCCCCGTCCCGTCCCGTCAAAATATTATTTAGTTATATTATTATACATATGTATATGTGTATATATATATATATATATATATATATATATATATATATATATAATGTTATATACGTAATATAATATATATATATATATATATATTATTAATAAATAATTAATGAATACATATATTACATTAAATTAAAGTCCAAAACTCATTCCTGTTTCAATAAAAAAACGTTCCCAATAAAAGAACTACACTCATACCTCGTCCCATAAACTCACAATTCGCTGCCGCTTCGCCCTCAATACAGGCTCACCTTTACACTTTTTTCCCATCACCTATCAACATTCATTACAGACAGTATTATGTTTAAATTCTTTAAGACTGGGGCGCCCCGCAGTTAAGGCATTTTGGTTTTGTTTCTATCCGGGTGGTTTCGACTCGAGATGGTATTTCTTGTATGACTTGATACCTAAAGCACAGATAATAAAATACTACAGTACAGATACCCCATCCCATACTGGTTACGATAAGGCGTGACCTAGTCTGTGACAGCAGGACGATCAATTACAAAGTGTACTTTAATCAAAATGTCTAATTTATAAGGTTTAAATTGTATCTTTTGGAAAATAAAGAATTATTATTCTTATTTGTGTGTGCAGTGCTAACTTCTTATTTTACTCCGCTTATTTTTAGATCCAAATTGGGAAAACAGATGGCGTGACATAAAGCTTGCAACTTCTCAATAATAGAGGTCACTTTTTTATTTGTCAATACTAGAGCGAGTAGCTAGCTAACATACATACATACACATCACGCCTGATTCCCTGTAGAGGGGTAGGCAGAGATCACGGATCCCCATTTGTCCCGATCCTGACAGACCACTTTCGCTTCATTGATATTCATACATCCCCTCATACACTCTCGGCGGTTATAGGTACTCCTAACGTCACCTTTTTTCAATATAGCGTCTAGCTGACTGTTATATGTCTTATTAGCTAGCTAAATTAAGTGAAATAGCTCATAAAGGGTAAGGAAGGTCGGGTACATAAATAGTGTAGGTTAGCTTTAATAATAATAAACATTAAACTTTTACTGTCTTCCTTAAAAACATTTCCCATTTGCAGAGAAAACAGTTATAATATTATAATAATAATAATTGGGACACTATTACACCAATTGAACTTGCCCCTTAGTAAGTTCATTAAAGACTTGTGTTATGGGTACTAGTCAACGTATATTTAAGAAATATATACTTATTGTATATAGATAAATGGATATATAGTATATATAATCAACGACCAGACTGGAAAGCAGTAGAAAAGCGTAGTTCTCAACTCTGGCTCCACCGGGAATCGAACCCGGGACCTCACGAATTAGCGTTCAGGTGTCTAACCGATCGCGCCACGGAGGTCGTCAAATCCAGTAAGGATGGATAGAATCTCGGGAATATAGATGGGAAAGAGTATCTCTATTGTTACGTATAGTTGTTACTGACGTTAGGAGTACCTATAACCGAGAGTGTATGAGAAGATGTATGAATGTCAATGAAGCGAATGTGGTCTGTCAGGATCGGGACAAAAATGACGATCCGTGATCTCTGCCTACCCCTCTACAGGGAATCAGGCTTGATGTGTATGTATGTATGTATAAGTGTAATATTGAAACACCTACTTACTTAACTGAGTATCTAAATGTACTATTCCGAAATACTGTTCACCCTTTCAGAGTATCTAAGCGTTAAGTTAGGTTTCTATATAACTGAGTAAATTAAGTGTGGCTACTACATGGGTTCATTATTTAATCCTTAGAAGATATAAAATCGAATCTCGCAAGGTCAGTTCCCATATTAGTTTTTATATTTATTTGATTTATAATTTAATTGTATTAATTCCTTTTGTAAATATTATTTTGATGTTATTTGTTAAATAAATAAATAAAAGTCAATATTAATATTCCTATACGTTGTATCAAAACGATGTAGTTATCAATATTAGCTGGAACTAAAAAATGAAGAATGATAAAATGTTTTCTCTATGGAATTTTGAAGTATAAACGGTCATTTAAATTTTAATAAATACTACGTTGAGGGAAAACAACGTTGGGAAACCTACCTGTTCACCGAATAGGTAATAGTTAGTGCTTGTAAATAATGATATGCCTTACCACCTGTCACATTGAGCACTGACTATCTGGTCAACACGTGGGTTCGAGGTGGCCATAGAATTACTACCTTCGCAATTGTGGAGATGGAAACCTGACTGACTGCCTCGCAAGGGTTAATGGTCGTGAACACGTTTGTCCTTTTTGTATTAAATAAATAAATTTTCACGTACCTCCAAATTCTACCTTTTTTCTATAACCCGACGGAATTAAAAAGCTCCCGCCGTAACAGGTTTGATACAGCGTTAAAGCACCTATAACGCAATCACGTAATACATTATGGTACAAGACCATGGTATATTAAAACCCATATTAGCCAAAAGATAAACGGCCATATTCATATACTGGTAAACGGTGCAGTTATTATTATAATTAGTACTGGATTACGAAAATATATACAATAAGACAAACGCGTTCACGACCATTAACCCTCGCGGGGTAGTCAGAGGTACAGGTATCCACGTCCGCAATTGCGAAGGTAGTAATTCTATTGCCACCTCGAACCCACGTGTTGACCAGATAGACAGTACTCAATGTGACAGGTGGTAAGCCAAGTCGCCATTTACAAGCACTAACTATTACCTGTTCAAGGAACAGGTAGGATTCCCTCACCGTGGTATAAAATATATATGTAATACAAGATCATATTGAAAAAGGGTGACGTTAGAAGTACCTATAACCACCGAGTGTGTATAAGGAGTATGAGTGTCAATGAAGCGAAAGTGCTCTGTCAGGATCGGGGTGGATCCGTGATCTCTACCTATCCCTCTACAGGAAATCAGGTATCAATTAAGGATTGTCTTAAAGGTAGTACTCAACGTACAATAACTTACGCAGGCTTCTTATACGTATGTAGATGAATGAATACATATTCATATGGCATATATAGCATACATATGAAAATCATATATCACTTTAAATATGTAAAATCCACTAATAATATCTTTAAAAACCTTTTACATATTATATTATATTCCTAACCCAGTACAAAGTGAATTTTCCCATATTTTTGCGTACATATAAAAGGTAGCTCAAATACCTATAGCGCAAATGTATGTAAATGCGAAAGCCTCATTATTCAATGAACACCTGAGTCCAAAGCTTTTTTCGCAGACTATTGGACCTTATAGATGGAATACATATATATACATTCACGTCCTTAATCCCTTTTAGGATGGACAGAATCTTGCAGACGCGAATACATCTTTTTGGTTAATGAATCAATTCATGGGTTTTGATGTCATATGGAATATTGGTGACAGGTTGCTAGCCCATCGCCCAAACTATTAAGTCTCTTAATGGCCTCCTATGGCATGCCGGGAAGAACGGCAGCTAGTTCGCATTCTTTTGCGTTCCAGTACGGCTCTATATATAGAAAAACCACATCTATTTTCCATCTTGGTCTATTTTCAAAACAATCTATTACAACCTGTCATTACATTGCCCAATTCTAAGTAAAATAAAATGAAATACAGTTACACCGGATAATATTAGATTTTAGTCTATTATTAGACGCTGTTAAAAGTACAATAGGCATGTAATTGTTGAGTTTTATTGTTACATAGATACGTATACGGTTATTTATTTTATATCTGTTGTATTTAACATTTAAATCTATGAATCTTTTCGGCTTACCACCAGTCACATTGAGTACTGATTATCTGGTCAACACGTGGGTTCGAGGTGGCCATAAAATTACTACCTTCGCATTTGCGGAGATGGACACCTGAACCTCTGACTACCTCGCAAGCAACACAAACACGCAAACACTTGATTCACTGCATAAAATAACAAATATGAAGAAACTGAATGTGAAGTAAAAAAAAGGCAAAACCCGTTCACAACCATTAACCCTTGAGGGATAGTCAGAGGTTCAGGTGTCCATCTCCGCAATTGCGTAGTAATTCTATAGCCACCTCGAACCCACGTGTTAGCCAGATAGTCAGTACTCAATGTATGTGTGATAGGTGGTAAGCCATACCACCTTTTGCGGTGCAGTCCTTTAGTCGCCTCCTACAAAATGCCGGGAAGAACGGCAGCTAGTTAACATTGTTTGTACGTCACAGACTAGCTTGAGGATAAATGTAAGTAACTAAAAGTTGTCCCGTGTTATCTGGGACGTAAATAGAATACTAACTTCTTCTTAACAGCACTAATTCGCCCACCGTAGGGCATATGCCTCTCCAATCTTCCTCCACTGTGCGCGGTTTTCGGTTTTTCTAGTCCAGAGCGAGCCTACCTTTAACAGATCATCAGACCATCGGGCAGGTGGTCTGCCAACACTTCTTTTTAGCTGTCTAGGTCTCCATTCCAGGACGCGCTTACTCCATCGTCCATCATCTCTAGGACACACATGTCCGGCCCAAGCCCATTTCAGCTTAGCAACTCGTTGTCCTATGTTCACAACTTTGGTGCGCTGTCTTATGGTCTCATTCCGGACCCTATCCCGTAAAGTGATGCCGAGCATGGCGCGTTCCATGTGTCTTTACGAATACTAACTAGCTGACTTAACTCTAGCCTAAGGGACTAGTAATTGCAATTTATTGAGCGGAGGGCTAGCAACCTGTTACTTATATTTCATATCAATGCCATCACGACTTCGATAGCTAAAAGTGATAGCGGAATTGAGACTTGTACATATGTACATACATGTCACGCCTGATTCGCTGTAGAGGGATAGGTAGAGATCACGGATTTCCATCCGTCCCTGACAAACCACTTTCGCTTCATTGACACTCGTACATCTTTTACACACTCGGCAGTTATAGGTACTTCTTACGTCACCCTCTTTCAATATGGCGTCTATCTGACTATCATGAGTCTTATTGGGCAGGCTCCTACGTTACTTAAGAAGTAAAATTGGAGATATTATATCTCCGAGGCTCGGTTGACCCAAAAAGGACGTGAATAACGTGAATATATGTTATTTAAAGTTTTGGACATGTATACCAAAAAAAATTGTATCTCCAAGGTCCTGTCCACCCAAAAGGGATTAAAGGACGTGAATATATACGAGTATATGTAAGTAACCTCACCGAGAATCGAACCAGTGCCTGAGGTTACATCGTAACAGCATTGTCTTGCCAAGGCCTAAGTAATAAATACCTTTCGATATTCACAACAATAAGCTTACCTGTATTGTTCAAGTTATCGTGAACTTAACTTTAACTTACATATATACATACACATCACGCCTGATTCCCTGTACAGTGGTGCAAAGTGATCACGGATCCCCATTTGTCCCACTGACAGACCACTTTCGCTTCATTGACACTCATACACCTTTTACACACTCGGCGGTTATAGGTAATTCAAACGACATCCTTTTTCAATATGGCGTCCCTTCCACTTCACTCATATATATTCCTTTCGTTAATCTGCTATCATTCATCCGCATAACATGTCCAAACCATCGAAGCATGCCCTTTTCAATCTTAGTCACTACATCTTCTTTCAAACCGCAACCTTCTCTTATCACACTATTTTTTATCCTAATTTAAATCCCCAACTAGCATGGAATAGGCTTTCTACCGCAGTGAGTGCCGTGACCTTACCGTGTGACCCGCGAGAAACTGACATCGTGACCGACGATTATGGCCATGGACCATTCATACGGGGAGAAGGTTGTAGGATCTATATGGCTTAAGCAATATCAAATGATTTGCCACATTTTTATTTTTTCAGAAGTTTTCATTACATTTATTTATTTATGAATTCAGAAATGTACGTCACCCTAACAGGTAACCTTTCGATGACGTACTAATTACATGGTATAAATAACATAGTATTAAAAGTAATAACAAACGTACACAACAAACCTATACCTCGTACACAACACACCTATACATGAAACATAGATGGCACTGTAATTATAATTTGATTGTTATATTTTATTCTTTGCTCCTATTCGTAGCAGGGTGATGTTATTTAGCCTAAAGCCTTTCTTAATAAATGGTCTCTCTAACACAAAAAGAATTTTCCAATTCGAACCAGTAGTTCCTGAGATTAGCGCGTTCAAACAAACAAACTGTTCAGCTATATAATATTAATGGACCGATGACCTAACAAAGGTCGCTGGTAGTGGTTGTCTGCGGGCCAAGAGTGATCGTGTTTTCTGGCGTAACCTTGGGGAGGCCTACGTCCAGCAGTGGCCTGACATAGGCTGATTCATTGATTGATTTACTATACATACTTACATCCCTATACATATTACATTGCCTTGTTCTATGTCCGTAAAAAGAATGCTAATTAGCTGCCGTTCTACCCGGCATGTCGTAGGAGGCGACTAAGGGACTAGGGGTAGATGGAATCTATTGGATGATAGGCTAGCAACCTGGCACTATTATGTCATGATATTACGACCCCAATATTCATACTAAAAAGTGACCTAGGAGATATTATCGCAGGATTTAAGGACGTGAATGTATGTGTATGTATATATGTGTATATAAAAGTATAAACTTAAAGTAGAGATATAAATTAAATTATATAGAAAATATCTTTATAACCATCATATGTCAGAGTTCCCAAGACACTGATAGCATTCCCCCTCTGAATAGCTATGCCAATTATCTGAGAGAAAAAAAATATATAAGAACTTCATAGATTTGAATGATAAATACAACAAGTATCTTTCATATTTATGTACTAGCAACCCGCTCCGGCTTCGCACTTCTGGCTATTTAATGGATGTTATTATACATATAAACCTTCCACTTGAATCACCTATCTATTAAAAAAAACCACATCAAAATTTGCCTTCCCCCGCGAGCGCTGTTGGCGAGTGGACGTGTCGTCAGTATCCGTCGATACAATAATAATTTAAAATCACCGTCATAAATTTAATAGTGCAGTAAACCAGTGTGCGAAGACCCTTAAGTGCGTGTCTGTTGTGCTGTCGACCAGTTCAAGTGTAACTGGTCAACAATACGTCGAGCTCAACGTGTTTACCTGTCCAAATAGACCAGTGACCAAAGACCTCTGGCGGAGTACTGGATAACGGTCAGCGGAGACCAACAGAAGCTGGTTGCATTTGGATCGCTGAGCTTTAACTACGCAAACTTCGAACGTAACAAATATTTGCATTTGAAACAACTAATCTTGTCTACAATGGACTCGCTTATGGATAAATCGACCTCTGACTCTGAAATCAACATAATGAGAGGAGATACTACACCAAATAACTACGTGTCCCAGAGATTGAAAAGAAGGAGGGATGAGGATTTCCATGAAGAATTTAAACAAGAAATGAATAGTTTCAAGGATGAAGTGAAGGAAATGATTAAAAGCTTGTTTATAAGTCAGGACACGAAACTCCAAGGCATCACAGATCTACAAAGAGAATTGAGAGAGTATAATGCCAACACAGAGAACTGTATTTCACTTCTCTCGGCCCAAAATGAAGAGTTGAAGGGCAAAATTGACCAATTGGAAAAGCGTGCGCAAGAAGACCGCTCACGCATTACCACACTTGAAGACAAAATAGAAGACTTACAGAGAGGCAGTCGCAAAACTTACCTCGAAATAAAAAACGTGCCTAAGCGAGAAAGTGAAAGTAAGGAAGACCTTGTGAACATGTTAACATGCCTATTCAACAATGTGGGAAGTAACATTGGTAAATCCGATATCAAGGATATATACCGTATTCGCGGAAAGAAAGACAAGTCCCCGAATACACCGATCGTTGTTGAGGTTTCGTCGGCACTGCAAAGAAGCGAGTTGCTCAAGAAATGCAAGGAATTTAACTACAAAAACAAGGGCAAACTATGTGCAAAACACCTTGGTATGCGTACGTCACAGGATACACCCATCTTTGTTTCGGAGCAGCTGACTGCGAAGGGCTCTCGCCTGTTCTTTCTTGCAAGAGACTTGGTTAAAACGAAACAATACAAGTACTGTTGGACCTCTTTCGGAAAAGTCTACGTCAGAAAAGAAGACCAATCACCCTTCGTGGAAATCACAAGCGAGGCTCAAGTTCTCAAATTGGGTCAATAACTTTAAGACAGCTATTTTCGCCTATGAAATGTCTCACTATGTTCTACTGATCGCGCTTGTGTTGTCAACATACATTTGTGAAGTTATAGTCGTAAGCAATCGCACAACGGATAAACTCATATTGATCACTCATGCCAAACAAGCACTGTATTTAATCTCAAATCTACAGTGTAACAAAAAACCACCAATTACAACTAGACACATAAAGTTAACAAAGAAGATAAAGTATGGTAAGTTTGTCTGCTCTATTACTAAAAGCTTAAGCATCTTATTTGCAGTGTTGAATACTTTAATAGTCCCGGTGTACAGTCTAAATTTTTATTTAGGAACCATTTTAATGTATGTATATCTTTTCGTAAACCTGTATGAATAATAAGTTGGATGCGTTGAACCAATTAGACAAAGATGGTGTAGTGCTGTGTGATAACATTGACAATCCGTCAAAATGTGTTTCTATGCTTTGTCCTAAACCGTCAAACAAAAGTTCATTGTGTGTCGTAACTATTAATATAAGAAGTATCAGACAGAATTTTGACATGTTTCTTGTATTCGTTAGTAGACTTGATCTCAAAGTTGACATGTTTGTTTTAACAGAATGCTGGTCTAATGAAAACTTTAACCCTCCTAACATTACTGGTTACACTACGTTTAAAACAAATAAGAATATTAATCAGAATGACGGTGTTGTGGTGTATGTTAGACAAGAAATTACTGTATCATCATATGAGCCTAATATGCTAGAGGGAAACTGTCTTGTATTAAGCATGGCTAACGAATATACCATACTTTGCATATACCGTCCTCCATGCTTCCGTAACCCTACTGAGTTCATTAATTCCTTAGACTCAATCTTAAAAACCATTAATTCTAAAAATATTATTTTGACAGGAGATTTTAATTTAGATATTTTACCAGAAAACGTTACAGGGTATACCCATCAGTACCTTAATCTAATGGCTTCCTATGGACTCAAACAGTGCATAAACCGCCCTACTAGGCAATCGTCTTGTATTGACCACTTTATGGTAAGGACTAGTCATAATTGTCATACCCTAATATTCGAAGAGTTAACTGATCATTCACCAATTCTACTTTATCTTACTAATGCCCATATTAATAAAGACTATGTCACACGTGAAAAAATTAAGATTGATTTAAACTCGGTACAGAATTGTCTTAATGAAATCAACTGGCAGGACGTATATGCTCTTACTGACGTTAACTTAGTTGCTGAATACTTAACAAGCACGATACAAAACATATTAGATAAAAATACAACCGTAGTTAAAATTCCGCGGAGAAAACTGCCTCTTAAACCGTGGATTACATCTGGTGTTGTAAAATCAATTCGTAGAAGGGATAAAATGCATAAAAAGATTAAAAAAGACCTGAACAATGACCAGTTAAAATTAGAATATAAAAGATACAGAAACACATGTAACAAATTAATCAAAACACTAAAGAAAAGTTACTACGCTACACAACTAGAAAAATACTCGGGTAACATTAGAGAAACATGGCGAATTGTTAAAGAGGTGGGTAACATAAGGAATAATAGTATACCTAGTAAAGAACTTTTGAAGGTAAAAGATAACGTGACGGATTCATTGAATGAGGTTAACACATATTTTACTACTATCGGACATAATTTAGCGAAAACAACTCTAAACAAATTGAATACTACAAATGAAAAACTTGCATCAAAAGCAAAGCGGTGCACTGCACCGTCTAGCTCCTTGTCTTTTTATTTCACAGACTCTCTCGAAATCTCTGGTACTATACGTAGTCTTAAAGCAAATAGTGCACCTGGTTGGGACAAGATCACACCAATGTTCGTAAAATTGTTTAGTCAATACTTGGCGGAGCCCATATCTTATCTATGTAATCTTAGCTTAGAGCAAGGTGTGTTTCCTGCTGTTTTTAAAAAGGCATTAGTCTGTCCGATTCACAAAGCAGGATACAAGCTTGAACCTAGCAATTATAGGCCCATTTCACTTCTTAGTGTTCTATCAAAAATATTAGAAAAGATTGTAAATAAAAGGCTCGTTAATTATCTGGAGAAAAATAACTTGTTAAGTAATAACCAATATGGATTCCGTAGTAACCGATCTACAGAAGATGCCGTACTTAATTTGACCACGACTGTGGCAGCGCATTTAGACAAGGGTGATAAATGTGTCGGTGTTTTCCTGGATCTACAGAAGGCGTTTGATACAGTTTGTATTCCCATTTTGCTTGCTCGCTTAGAAAATGTTGGTATTAGGGGAAATGCCCTTCTGTGGTTCCAGGACTATCTTGACGATAGAGAACAGCGTGTGCGTGTGGACGGGCACCTGAGTAACAGTGACGTATGCCGCTATGGAGTCCCTCAAGGCAGTGCTTTGGGGCCGACTTTATTTCTTATTTATATAAATGAGTTGTGCAATATTAACCTCCAAGGTGCTGATATACAGATGTTTGCGGATGACACTGTTGTTCTCTTTCATGCACGTACATGGGATAATGCTAGTGTTCTGGCTGAGAAGGGTATGAGTACTGTATCTGCATGGCTTGAGGACAGTCTTTTATCACTAAATGTCCATAAAACCAAATATCTGTGTTTTAGCCTATCCAATGCATCAAAGCCTAACAACCTACCAGTACGCATACACACATATCCTTGCAATCGTATGTATCTAGATAACACTCCTCAAAAAACATGTCAGTGTGAAGCTTTGACAAGGGTCAGTGGTATTAAATATTTGGGCGTAACAATTGATGATAAGCTGCAGTGGGGTCCCCACATCTCCATAACTACTAAACGAATTAGAAAATTAATCTATATATTTAAAAACTTAAGAGAAGTAGTTCAATTAAAACTTCTAATGCAAACATATAATGCTCTTTGCGAGTGCATAGTAAATTATTGTATATGCGCTTGGGGTGGTGCCTCAAGGACAATCATCTTAGAAGTGGAGCGTGGCCAGCGTGCTATTTTAAAAACAATAATGAGGCTGCCTTTCCGACACCCCACTGTAGAGGTGTACGAAAAGGCCAACGTTTTGTCCGTACGTAAATGCTTTATTTACCAAGCTATACGTAGGTACCATAAATTGGCTGTCCCTAATCTAGAAAAACCAACTAGAAGAATACCCCGTTGCCCAGTCCCTTTTACGAGAACTGCATTTGCTCAGCGCCAATACAGTTTTCTTGCACCTCTGCTATATAACAGAATTAACGCTGTCAATCAGATAAGGGCACATACCGACTACCGTCTTAAGAAGGTGCTAAGAGACTGGCTACAACCACTCGGCTATGAAGAAACGGAATTTTTTATTAATATTGTGAAATGATAAATAAAATAAAAAACAAATCGATATAAAAGGAGATGTCGCCACTGACATATGGATGCACGTACGGTCGTGTGCAACTTGTACAGCTAGTAAATTAATAATGTACAAATAAGTTGTCTTACTGACAACACCTTGTCTTATAAAAATGTATGCAAATGCAATAGGTATCTAGCCTTATGCCTAGCCACTTTCTTCTGTACACTGAAGTATAAAGTATTCTGTCAGAGAATCTCTCATTGTTTGCTGATTTGATTTTCCACCGTCTTCTATGTAGCTTTGTGTGATTTCCTGTGGTGGTTTGCCGTGTTACTTAATTAATATGTTTGTAAAGAAACGTAAAAAGTTTTTCGACAGGCCATATTTGTACTTAATGAGTGGTATTATTATTTATTTTATTTTAACTAATTCTGAAAACTGCTAATTAATTGCCTGGTTTTTTTTTTTTAATGCTTAAGAGTGATCTCTAATTGTTAGGTAAATTCTGTTTTCAGTTTGGTTACCTTTATTATTATTTTTTTTCTATTATATAAACCGTTATTCTAACAGCGACTTGCACGGTTTCTCCACTTATTTGATATTTTTTTAGTTTTGAGTATTTTACAGGATGCGTAGTCACGAATCGAATGAGGTGACAGTCCAGAAAATCTATCATGAGTGAGGGATCCGTGTTTGGTTGTCTATGTTTAGCACTGTACTGTAACACATTTGATTACCACATAATTTAAGGGAAGACACTTGCTCTTGACATACAGGTTACCCTAGTTTAAGAGCAAGGGCTTCAAATGCTGTGACAAATTGTGTTTTACAATAAAGATATTTTCATTTTCATTTTTCATTTTTCAAAATCCGTTGCGTAGTTTCAAAGATTTAAGCATACAAAGGGACATAGGAACAGAGAAAGCGACTTTGTTTTATACTATGTAGTGATGTAACAATAAAACTACTCGTATGTATGAAAAAACATTTTTAATCCTCTATACCCAAAATAATCCACATTTAACCTAAACCTACTCGTGTGAACAGCACAGGGACATTCACGGACCGGTAACGACCAGGAATTTCGGGAAACGAAAATAAAAATACCTCTTTCATTGATTACTTACTTTTTGTCAATCAGTTGTGGTTCAAATGCCAAGTTTAAAATAGTAGTTTGTTTTTTTTAATCGTCTCTACGTCCCTGGGATAGGTAGAAACTATCGATCGTCACCTGGAACGATCCTGACATATTTTTCTTGCTTCACTCACACCCATTAACCTTCTTACATGCTCTTCTGTTCTTCACTACGTACACCGCTTGAGAAGAACTATACCTACTTACCTACCACTTAAATATATTCTTTTATTACTTAAATATATAATGCGCGAAAAAGGACGTAGTGTAACGAAAATAGAGAAATGAATGTTGAGGTGGTTTGGGCACATGGAGCGGATGGATGAAAGGAGGATTACAAAAGGAATGTATAAACGAATTACTTTTTTATACTAAACTTATACAGAAATTCAAAACCTAATTTCACTAGTACATGCCCAGACGGGATTTGAACCTACTGACTTCAGAGTCCCACTCTACGTGCAAATATGTTGCCCAATAAAGAACATGCCTAAGTCAAACCTTAGACCACACACAAAGTTCTAAGTAACCTAACTCCGTCCATTCCATCAATTAGTCATTCCTAAGTTAATGACTAAGCTACGCTTTGTTAGATTTTACTTAGCTTAACTTACATTTACAAACATATTCAAGATGTTGATTTATATTTCAATTTAAATATTAACGTTTGATTAAACTACAAACATACACATCACGCCTGATTCCCTGTACAGGGATACGAAGAAATCACGGATCCCCATCTGCCCCGATCCTGACAGACCACTTTCGCTTCATTGACACTCATACATCTTCTCGTACACACTCGGCGGTTATAGGTACTCCTAATGTCACCCCTCGTTCAATATACCGTCTATGTGATTGTCATATATGTCTTATGGGGCTGTCATATTTATAAGACATACTACGTAACCGCCCTTCCACTTCACTTATATTCCTTTTGTCAATTTACTATCATTCATCCGCATTGAGTACTGATTATCTGGTCAACACGTGGATTCGAGGTGGCCATGGAATTACTAACTTCGCAATTGCGGAGATGGACACCTGAACCTCTGACTTAAGGGTTAATAGTCTTGAACGCGTTTGTCTTTATATTAACGGTTACCCATCCCAAAATTGTACCCGCGCTCCTTAACTTTAGTGATCGAGAACCGTTGTAAAGGCGTCCACAAAGGTACTCATTCCATTAATTACTACTCATTCCTAAGTTTATGACTAGGCTTTGTTTTAATCACTTAGGTCGCACTTAGGTTCACTTGAAAGTACTTAAACGAGACAGGCATAACGGAAAATCTAGAATACTATTAGATGCTTGCTAAATGGAATTTAGCGATGGGCTAGCGACCGGCAAGTAATATTTCAAACCAATGTCATAACTTTTTTTTTACTACATGAGATCGGGATGTATCACGATAAATTAAAAAGATATATTATACTTTTATATCACTGGTTGTTGATTTTATATGTATTTATCCATGTATAATATGTATACATTTACTAAATATACGTTGACTAGTACCCTTTACACAAGTCTTAAATGTACTTAGCAAGGGGCTAGTTTATTATTATGTAATAATTGTAGATTCTCTTCAATGTCTTTAGAAGTGACGCATGTATGTACATTGCAAAGGATGTTAGTTCAAATATTAGTCAGGATACAACCTTAGCCATTTCCTTTCATATCTTTGTTTGAACTACGTTTTAGTGTTTAAAATGTTAGTTTTAGCGTCTTTCTACTTATGGATGGTGTTTTTATCTAGTTAAATATATACATACACTAGCGACCCGCTCCGGCTTCGGCACGGGTATAAAATATATAGCCTACTCCACTATTTAATGGATGTTATCATACATATAAACCTTTCTCTTGAATCACTCTATCTATTAAAAAAAACGCATCAAAATCCGTTGCGTAGTTTCAAAGATTTAAGCATACAAAGGGACATAGGGACTTTGTTTTATACTATGTAGTGATGTACATTCACGTCCTTAAATACTTATTGGGGTGGACAAAACCTTGGATACTTATCTTTGGCGGTTGTTAATGTTTGCTTGTAGTACATGTGTTGATTAGACAGGTGAAGACACATATTATTCAACAGTTAACTGTATATATCACAACACATCGTGAGAAAACCTACCTGTTCCCCGAACAGTGTTCTTTTAAATGGCTACATGGCTAACCACCTGATACATTGAGTACTGACTATCTAGTCAACACGTGGGTTTGAGCTGGCCATAGAATTACTACCTTCGCAATAGCGGAGATGGACACATGGATCTCTGACTAACCCGCAAGGGTTAATGGTCGTAAACGCGTTTGTCTTTTGTATTTATCTTTATATAATAATATAAATAATATCCAAAGAATATTTTCCTATAATATTACAAAGAATCTTTCCATATATCATATTTATATTAGCGTACAAATTTTTTAATAGGAGACTTCTCATACAAACTTTCATCATACCTCTATGTACATAGTGGTAGTATAAGGGTATTTATACTTGTACCCTAATGGGTTAACGGTCTTGAATGTTAACGATAAGTTATGTCATAATCCATCTAAATAACTACCGGCTTCTCACGAAAATTTCATATTTATTTATGTCTGTATTACCTAAATAATTATAGTTAGTTGACCCGACTTATGTTAAAAATACCCTACATTCTACCTTCCCTAGTCTCTTAGTCTCCTCTTACGACATAGTAACAGGCCTTAACAGTAATAAACAGGCCCAGACTTGTCAAAGAGCAAACAAACGAATGTTATTGTAAAACGGGTTTTCTAATCACGCGAAAGCAATCTAAATCAAAAGTTACATTTGTTAGGCGACCTATTCTGTAACAGGCTTGTCCCGTGCTAGTCTGGGACGTAAAAGAATGCTAACTAGCTGCCGTTCTTCCCGGCATGTTGTAGAATACGGAACTAGAGGTAAATGGAATCTATTAAGCGATATGCTGGGAATCTTTCAGCAATGTTTCATAAAGACAAAATAACAAACACGTTCACAATCACTAACCCTTGCGGGATAGTCCGAGGTTCAGGTGTCAATCAATCAATCAGCCTATGACAGTCCACTGCTGGACGTAAGCCTCCCCAAGGTAACGCTACAAAACACGATCACTCGTAGCCCTCAGCCAACCACTACCAGCGACCTTTTTCAGGTCATCAGTCCATCTGGCAGGTTCAGGTGTCCATCTCCGCAATTGCGAAGGCAGTATTTATATAGGCACCTCGAACCCAAGAGTTCATATGATGTCATAACCAATATTCATGCTAAAGTGACTCAGATGTTTTCATGTCTCCAAGGTTCTTAACACTGAAAGGGATTAAAGGACGTGACCGTATATGTATTTAGGTATGTGTATTAACCCATAGACGTGTAAAATTAAAAGTTCACAAGCATTAACCCTTGCGGGGTAGTCAGAGGTTTCCATCCCCACAATTACGAGGGTAGTCATTATGGACACCTCGAATCCACGTGTTGACCAGATAGTCAATACTTAATGTGACAAGTGGTAAGCCGTGACGCTATTTACAAGCACCAACTATTACCTGTTGGGGGAACAAGTAAGTTTCCTCACGATGTTTTCCCTCACCGTATATTTGGTCGTTTAATGGTCAGATACCATCACAAAACTCTATTAATGATAAAAACTCAAACTCTGACTACCCCAAAAGGATAACAGTTGTCGTTATAACTTTATTTCTCTAACAGAATAGGTTCCATTAAGATTCGATCAATATCGATTTAGCAACAACCATTGTCTTAATATTGCCAAATGAACAACACATTAACTGTACTGACAAATAAGACCTTGAATATTTAGATTAGTATACCTATTTTGAAATTAGAACTACTCGTATAACCGCCTAGTGTGTATGAGGAGGTGTGTGAATGTCAAAAGGAATAAGTTAAATTGCTACAGAATGATCAGTGAAGCTTAGCTGCATCAAATACTGAGACAGCACCTTTTCAATGCATCAAGTGCCTACTCCTTATATGTACGAGTATTGTTGTTGTATCAAAGTGTGTTATAAATAAAAATGGACAAACGCGTACACGACCATTAACCCTAGCGGGGTAGTCAGAGGTTCAGGTGTCCATCTCCACAATTGCGAAGGTAGTTATTCTAAGGCCACTTCGAACCCAGGTGTTGACCAGATAGTCAGCACTCAATGTGACAAGTGGTAAGCCATGTCGCCATTTACAAGTACTAGCTATAACCGTTCGGGGAACAGGTAGGTTTCCTCACTAGGTTATAGGGGCTTAAATAGTGTTATTTTAAAATGTATAGAAGCAGTGAATAAATGATTTTCTTTCTTTTTATAATCGAGTTTGCCATTGGGGAAAATTGATATACGAATCTCTACCCCATTGCTAGCACCGTCCTTTGCTAGTCTGGGACGTAAAAAGGATCCTAACTAGCTGCCGTTCTTCCCGGCATGTCATAGGAGGCGACTAAGAGACTTGAAGTAAATGGAAAAACTTGGGCGATGAGTTAATAATGTGTTACCAATGTTGCATATGACATCATAACCCCAATATTCATGCTAAAAAGTGACCTAGGAGATATTTTTATGTCTCCAATGTCTACTATCCATTTCGAAAGGGATTAAAGGACGTGAATGCATGCGTGTGTAAGTATATGTATGTTTACATTTTAAATGACGACCTCCGTGGCGCGATCCGTTAGACGCCTGAACGCTAAACGTGAGGTCCCAAAGATTCCCGATGGAGGCAGAGTTAAGAACTACGCTTTTCTTCTGCTTTCCAGTCTGGTCGTTGATTATATTTGCTATATATGTATTTTTCTATATATAATAAGTATATGTATATTTCTTAAATATACGTTTACTAGTACCCTTAACACAAGTCTTAAATGTACTTACCAAGTTCAATTGGTGTAATAGTGTCCAAATATTATTATTAAATAAAACACAAAATCATGTTAAGTTCCCTCCAACATTTATTGGTCGAAAAATAAATTAAAAAACTTTGGATTTAACAAAGGCCCAAATTTCAATAATAAATATCTACGGATAATAATAATAATTGCTACAGTACTTATATTAGACAACATTATTTACAAAATGTTCTTCCCTTATTATGTATTGTTTCATACAATCTTAAAATCAATGGGAGACCCAATATACATACATATGTATTACTCGTGAGTAAAAGTTTTTAGGTATTTACTAAGCATAATAATACTAACATAAACCTCTTAATACCCCAGACATAAGGGTCGTATTTATAAATATATGTAAATGTTAAATAAATATAAATGTTATTTCATAATGCAATTTTCGACTTCATAAACAATATTATTAAAAACAAAAAAATGTTGTTTTTAATTCTTCAATAGCATATTTACGATTGGAAATAAATATAAACATTTATGTTTATTATTCTTAAATAAATATTTTGAATAAAACCTTTTTTAACATAACCTACTTAGTCAAAGTATGTATTAATAAACGACCTAAAGAACTTTTACTTACAAGCAACTTTCACATCTAACGGCCCTGTCATAGGGTCTAATATTACATGTGGTCAACACTTTCTTTTTACAAAATCCATTTTGACGTATGAGTGTCAATCAACCATTTCAAAATTGATAAATTAAATATATAATTTGCTTTTTTGCTAAATGAATTTTTCTGTTTAGAAATTTTAAATAAATGATAAATTAATAATCAATAAATCGTTTTAATATAGTTAATATAATGTGATATAAAATATAGTTGTAAAAAAATGCAACGATTGCGAAATTTCATACAAATCCATAATATAGCTAAAATAAAGTGTTTATTCATATAAAATACTTAGAAATGGTTGATTCACACTTTAACAAATGTTCAACAATGTACAAAAACTTTTCCTTTACATATTTTTGTTCCAAATCACCAGTGAAATGTGGACATATAACGCAAATAAATTCAAATATTTAATTCACTTCAGTTTTTACGACAACAGTACTTCTATAGTTTTTACAGGTACAGATATTAAGTACATTTTTATTATGATTTAGATTTTGAAAGACATTTTAATCTATGTCAATAAACTTTTATTTTTTTCTAGTATCATCACCGAAAAACATATTTTGTGTTATGTCCTTACACTCATTTACATGTCTATCTATTCCTTTCTGTATTAAAACCTTAAAGACATAATAAACCTTAATCATGTGTGACATGATTATATGGAATCAGAGTAGGCTAGTAACCTGTCATTAATAAATTCATATAAATGACATTTCAATCCCGATATTTAAGTTTAAAGAGATATTGTAATTTTAAATAATGATGTAGTAATTGATACTAATGTCTTTCAAAAGTGATTAATTAAGTACAATAAAAAAATACTGTTGTCATTTTTTCCTGTTTTTTTTTTGTTGTAAAAAAGTACATTTATTATGGCAGCTTTACAATTTCATTAACACTAAATGAGGTGATAATTTTAAGTTCAATTACAAATAAATTGCATCAATTTACAATTGCAAAACATATGTTACAAATATGATAGCATACCTTTAAATCCTAGACTATTCAATAAAAATGTATTATTTTAGACCGTCTCATAACATATTTTAACTAGTTTTAGGAATTTCTTTTGAGGAAACTGAATTTTGAGTTTTGATGCATGGTCGTTTTCTTGATATGATTCAATTTATTGTTCTAGATAATTTTGAAACTGTATTGTTCAAAAGTTACAAAAAAGTATTATTTATTGTGTAAAATGCAAATACAAATATTTCGGGTTCTATTTCTTTGTATTTTTACCAAAACATACTCAAAATTTGTTTTTATTCATCATTGCGGCAAACAGTTTAGTAAAAAAAACATTTTATACCTATTATTTGATCAATTCATAAACAGTGAAGTTAAAAAAAATTCAAAATAATTACAGAAACCATTTTTTTATAAAAGTTTTGAAAGCAGATGCTCTGCAATAAATTCCGCTTTTCACTAACGAAGTATGAGGTATTTATCACCATCATTTTGGCTTCAGTTCAAGAAAACGACCATGTTTCACTTTAATTCATTAAGACCTATTTAACCCTTAATTGGCTATCACATAAATTGTAAATACTTCGGCTGGAAGTACCTATAACCACCGAGCGTGTATGAGAGTCAATAACGCGAAAGCGGTTTATCAGGGACATATGATTTCCCTTTACAGGGTGTGATGTGTCTATATGTATGTACTTCGGATTGAGACCGGAGTATTACAATTTATAGAACCTTTTTATATTTCATATTATAGGACGAGATTCAATCAATTTATTAACCTATTAGGCCCTCAAAAATACTGTAATTTACAGAAATTAGTTTTTTAGTTCGGTTTGTATTTGGGTGATTATTTCGCTATTAGTTACATTTAGTGTACTTTAATACTTTTAGGAAATATATAGGTATAAAATCTTACTGAACCTTATTATCAAAAAAACATGGACGAATAAACAACAAGGAATAAACGTCACGTCTTGAATATTTGAATATTTTTAGTACACAATGTAGTTAGCGAAATAGTCACCAAACAGACATTACCGAATAATTAAAAATAAACAAATTAAGAGTGCTATCGCTTACTCTTACACGGTTGATAAGGCCATCAATATTGAATTTGTTAAATTCGAAACGACAATAAATGTGATGCAGTTTAAGGATTGTAAAATTAATACTAGGTACACAGCACAACTAATTGAAATACTATTTTAAAGAATGAATCCTGTTTGTTGTTTTAAAGAGATTTAAGCCAAAATTCTAATAATTGTCAAGAAATAGCCATAAAGTTTATAGAAATAAACCTCTACTTTTATAGAATGTAACTACAAGACATAAAACACTTTTATAGGCCTTTTTCGTTTAAATTCCATGTCCTACAAAGATGATTTATCTAGAAACCTGTCTCATAACGTTCTTTGATTCATAATTATGATCTTTATCGTTGTTCCACAAATAAATTCACACATAAATCTAAGAAATTATATTTTAATTAGAACCATAGTCATCAAAATGGCTGACATATTTTTTTATGTCAAACTTTCGCGCCGCCCGCCGTAACTAAACCACGACGTTTAATGTTGTGCCAACCGAATTTTTGTCACTTCCTTTGATCATTTTTATATCGAAACCAAGCCGTAATGGCGTCTAGTCTTAAGTTTCCTTTTTAATTAATGTCCGACCATCTATCATGGCCGAAACAGCTTCCATAGACAATTAATTACCGAATTTCGGTCAGTTGCCGCGGCTTTTTCATTGCGGTTAAGAATTTTTAAATTGGCTGTTACAATTAACACTATTGTTATGAAGCTCATAATATTTTCATTTAAATTGTTGATGGCTGAGATAACGATGGGTCATTAAAAATGTAATTCAGGCCTACCGGCGACCAGTTAATTAATTAAAGTCAAATTGGGTTACAGAACTTGTTTTACATAGTTTAATACTTGTTATTCTTAGTTGTTAAAGGCTGTACAGATGCCCCAAAGGTGGCCATTTTATGACTGCTTTACATATATCTACGGGTATATTCAAAAGGTCCTTTAAAGATAGAGATAAGAGGAAACGAAGAAAGTTAATCGGTATTCAAAGATATTTTTGTTTGAAAAACATTCTTTCAATCTTTACAACCTTTTGTTTGCAAAATTCTGCTACTTAATTCCACAAACAATGTTTACTAAAACCCATCGGCAAATAGACAAGTATAGGTTTTTTTCTATTACTACTATTTCTCCAAACTTCTGACCGACTGACATAAAGCTGTGGCTATAATACCTCAAAGGAAAGAAACTTTTTGCGTATTTCAAAATGGCGGATGTTGGATTTAATCCCCTTGGTTCATTTTGGAGTTTCCTATACCCATTATAAGTTAATCTCACTCGGTTCTAAGCCCTACTTATCAGTAAGTATGGTTGAAACATTTCTTTGTGTTGTACCGAAGTCTGCATATTAACACTGCACAATATTAACGCAATGGCCACTTGTAATTAATCATCTAGTTTATGGCAAGCTGTCCCTGAGTATTATTTACTCTATGACTCATATTGTAGTATTTAGATCAAATGCTATCGAATAGTACCAAATCAAAACGTTTTACAACTCTATTTTGCTACTAAATAAAACATTATATTTTAGATTTATCGTGAAAAGTTTCTAATGCGTGGGTTTATGTGTAATTTCTCGGCCATTTTGAATAAATGATTGTAGATTTCGTACTTGATCGATTGTAAAACTGCTTTGCATGTAAAAAGTTACAATTCAGTAGGCGTATCCGGTTCACGGTGCCATTGTTGTATTTGTTGACTTATTAATGAATGAAAGAACCATTATTCTTGTATAGTTTTCGAGTGTCATAAATCGGGACAGAACCACGCGTTGTCTAACTTTCTATTTGACCATATTTCACGTAAAACATTCTACCTCCATAACAAAGTTAATAACTCTACTTAGTTTATGTTCATTACTCATTTGCAGTAGACATTTTAGACGTAAGCTGGTTTTAATGACGTTTGAATTACCTAGTACCTTTTGTTTTATTCAAAATAGGTATTCAAGACATGTTTCACGAATCGCTTTAATACCAAGCCATAACAATTGAGAGACGGTCAGCCCGACCAGTCTGGTTCGAAGCGGCCATAATTTTCACACGTTCTGTACACCAATTTCGAAACGGTAAAGAGTGCACGTAAAAGATAATACAAAAAGAGCTATCTCATAAGCACGCCTCAAACCAGTATGCCGTCTTGAAATAGCTGGTTTAATACGGCATGACGATGTAAGAACCCTCTGGACTGTCGAGATCTCCCTTTAAAAATAGACGCCTTGATGCGCTATAAAAGAGACGGAACACGGTAAAATCTATCGAAATAAATACCCTTGCCCATTAGTTTTGTTAGCGAGTGCTCGTGAAAATGTCGAGGGCTCACAAAAAATGTTTTCGTGTCATATTTTTTGTCGTCCGCACGATAATTGATTGAATATCTCCTGTTCTTCGGATTGTTAAAAGAATTCAATATCGTTTCACACCGATCTTGGTTTTAGATCTACATTCACGTACAAAAGAATATTTGCTATAAATTCTATAGCGACTTGATAAACATAAACTAGATGATAAGTTCACTATTTGGAAAGGAAATAGTAGGATAAAAGAACTTGATAACCCGACAACTTTCGGATTGGGAAATAATGGTCTCTGGTCCATATCACTAGTAATAGAGATCCCGCCACATAAGGTGGCAGTTGGAGGCGTCGCCACAGTCGCGTAATTCAGTGTTACCAGTAAACACGCCAAAACTAGCACTCACTGTGCCATACGGCTCGATACATTATAGGTTTCATTTGTAACGGTCTTTGGTTGCAGAGCTATAAACTCAAATAAAACAAATTAATATATCAAAGTCAAAATATGTTTATTAAACTATTTCAAACATGATTAATAATTAACGGGACTTATCCTTCTTATTATATATTACATATATTATGTGTTCCTTCACTCTGTCCACAATAGACCGTTTAGTGTGTTCGACGTAGGATTTCCCACAGCTGCAATCAATCTTATACACACCCTTATATCTTATATCATGAGTATAAATCGCGAATCTCTTAAAACTATTATTTCAAACATGGCACTGAGCATTGTCTTTACATATTTTTTACCGAGGTTAGATCAGCGGAGACCCTAGCTTGGAGAAGAACTAACAAGAAACTCAGAAATCAATTTATTATAATCACCCTTAACAAACATAAAAATTACAAAGAGTGGGCAAAAAACACAACGCTGGTAATACTAAATTTACCTTTCATACAAAATAACAAGCAATGGCGGTAACGTCAAATTTAGTTCCAAGTTTGGCTACTGCCACCTTATGTGGCGGGATCTCTAGAAAGGTATTAGTTTCTCGAGCATGACGTGTCGAATGTCGGCTTACGGCGTCATTTTTTAATACAAGGCTTTGAATTTGTATCTAAATAACATTTGTATCTGACGACCCATGATCAACGACTTTTGTCCATCAAAATATGTTTATTAAACGTCGTTTGACTCCTTGAAATACGTATAATTGATAGAAAATGAAACTGTATATTAACTAGGTACTTGTTCTTTTAGGTCTATAATCGCAGGTCAATAAATTTCTTTGTATATTTTCAAACCGTTTGCTTTGAAGTCAAGCAACTAAGTAACCTATTAAACGTACTTGTTAAACGAAATTTCTTTCGTGAAGTACAACTACTTTCTTTTCGTAAAGAATCGAGCACTCAACATGTCTATTTTACTAATGAATGCTTGATCTTTGACCGCTGCAACCTCAAGTCTGTTTTAGTCTTGTAAGTGTTTTGCCTTTCCTTTATTTTATCAATCACTATGTCTGTCTGTGCTTCATAGTTTGAAGTGTACAAGCTTTTCTATTCGGATTACGACACGATGAATTCGTTTATTCGGTCCCTATACCTTATCTTACAAAGGGCTGTAGTAAACAGTTTAATAACCCACGCATTGTATATTATAAATTTATGATCTGATTTGACGATGAGACGTAAAAGGCTCGTAAGCAGACAGGCAATGCAAAGTCTATTAGATTTTCAGTTATAAACTCTACAAGCGATAAATTTAGCATAAACCTAGAGCACCTATGAAATTGACGTAAAGGTATTCCAACAGTTTATCAAGATTTCACGACTCTGCCATTGCAGTAGATTTGACGTTTATATTCCAAGATATGTAAAGTTTAATGTGATCTTGCTCTAGCGTGATTCCGTGTCTATTTATACCTCACAGATCCCTATGTTTACGTAACAATGCATCCGAAGATTCCCCATCGGAGGCATTGACAGTGTTTGACATAACTGAGCTGCTTGTTTTGTTTTAAGACATAAATTAGGTGGGACCGAATCGCTTTTATTTTTGTCTGTTAAAACGTTTACAACGGTTTGTTTTTATTTGACAACACTGGACGTGGTAGTAAAAACTGTGAGGACATATTTTACGCTGCAGCGTCTGTCCCTTAATAAAATTAGCTTAATTATACGCTCTGTCTGGATTATCAGAGTCTAAGGCTGTAGAATAACTCTTAGTATTTTTAGACACATTAGTACCTTTATTTTTACCCTGGACACATTAAAAGTTTTACTGTCTGGCCGAGTCTGTGGCACGTAGCTTCTGATTGAAAATAGTTTAGTTTCAAACCCATTATCATAAGGTTCTTTAGAACAATGTATAAGAGTATCAACGCCAGTAATTAAGTAGCTTACGTACTACATTTTCCTTTGTCACTTTATAATGACAGATTTTGAAGCCAAAGAACTGCAGTCAATATAACTCCCTAAAACCGCAGCTTCAGAACGATTGTTTATTATTGTAAACCGACCAGAAATTCAGAAGCCCTCATAAATTCATACACAAATGAGTAACGGAACTCTCTGAAAAACAGAATTCATTCCAAATATAGTCTCAATCTCGCTACACAAGCTGTTAATGTCCCGGATAATTTATTGGCTGTTTTGATCTTCATTACGGGCTCTCTTGATAGAAACTTTCCTTATTGACACTGAAAGCTATTAGCTGACGATGCAAATTGATTTCAAAAGGTGCTTTTTATCATGGGCGAACATTCAATGTAAATCTGAGACTCAGTTGATAGCATACTTTGTTGTGGGATGTTGACAATTCATTTTGCTTTTGCAAGATTATCGTTTCGCATCATAATGAAGATTTTTCCTTTTGAATTCGTTTTGGAGACTTGACAGCTAGGACTTTTGAGAATCTAGAGCTTAAAGCTGTCTTTAAAGAATGAGATACCTTTTTAGGCGATTCGAAGAATTGCTGAGACTGTATAATGCCTAGAACCTAGAAAATTTCATAGTTGTAGGTTTAAGATAAACAAAGACAATAAAAGGTATGCAATAAATTATTTCATTGACCGCATTAAATAACTTAAGACTTCCTTATATCTTTTTACGGAAGAACAGAGGTTATTATCTCTCTCCAAATGAACAAAGATTGTAAAATATACCTGAGGCCATGGTGATTCATTTACGTCCAAAAGTGGTTGTAAATCATTGTTTCCATTTTTTCTCACCTATCGCTTTTAGAGACTTGCAATAAACGTAGCGGGTTTACGACCCGATATCATGAGAGTATCACGACATAGTCTGACGGAATCTTACTCAGTAATTAAGGCATCAACTTCAAACATCCAAGCACGCTCGAAAACAAATTACAACTTAATCGACCGATCAATTAATCGTTAAATAAATTCTCGCTCAGGATCTAAAATTGAGAGTCCAATGTAATGAGTCACGTTTCGACGCTCAATGTTATCCGTGATTAATAAATTAACCATTAATATATTCGAGACTGGTGGAAAACGCTTTATCATAATATAAATGCTGCTTGAGTAATCAGAAATGTTTACTGCTATGACTAACTTGGTGTGGTTCCAATGATATTAGGTAGGTTGCATTTTACCCGAGATTATTGTTAAAAATAATATGTTAGAATTGATGAAAAGACACTAAAACCTGACTGAATTACTCCATTGAAATTCAATATTAGTTTCACGAGTCTATGGTTAGATCTAATATCCTCAAAAAGTGGTATAGACAAGAATTCATCTTAAAACTATTGCCAAAAGGATACCGTTACATTTTTTTCCGAATTCGGCGATTCCAAACCGTTGTTTGAATTTCACAAGAAAGCCATTCAAGCGAAAAGCAAATAAACAATGCTCTGCCATTTTTTGCTCACTTGCATTTTCTACTTAGGCCCTTTTAGCATATTTTGTGGCAATAACTTACGCTACTAGAGCATTGTTCTTTTCATGTTTTTGTGTCCTCTTAATTGTTTTTTCTTGTAGCCCCGGAGCGTTGCGAATTTTCACTTTCAACTTTTCGTTTATTTATGCAAATCTTTCAATTGTTCCGTTTTCTCAGTATAATAAATGTTCTACGTACTCTTCTAAATATACCTATCTCATAAAGATTTATTACGTTCTTGTTCCAACCTTTTATTAGCGGAATTGCTATGAGGAGTGATGACAATCTTTTTACGATGACATCATTGGCGTTATTGCTTATAATTTTTCATGCTGCATTCTTGTTTTAAGAAGTTTTATTCATTTTACAAGTAAACAGGACTTATCGCATATGAACAAAGAATTACCTTTGCTACCTAAAGTATGCTTGCTATATCGTTTTCTGAAGGTAAAGAAACTTAATTTATTATTATTTTTAAAATAAGGATGATATTTTTTTACTTTATTTATACAATATTAAAATTTTGAGACTATATTATTGGTAGATAAATTCCTAGTCAATTTTATTTTGTTCTTTCTCCAATATTTTTTAGTTTTAGAAGTAGCAAGTTTTTCTCTCTTAGAAATATTGCTACACAAGTTTATCTTGGTTCTTTCATTCTAGGATTTTCTATTCGAATGCAAAGCCATCAACAATTTGCTTAGATTCTAGAAAATTCTCATTGTTATACAAAGCAACGCCGTACGCATAACAATGATAGTTTTGAGTTGTTACTTTTGTAGTTCTAGATTTTAGTTTCTTTATCTAGACCCATTTATTATCTCAACTCATAAATAGAATAAGCAAAAAAGCTCTTGAGATTTCAAGTAAAGACAATAAAATATAAGACCATAAAATTAATTATGACATCCCTAAGGTTTTTATTTTATCTGGGCGAAATATCTGTAGGCTGTACTGTAGCCCTTATTTCGTTGTATTAAAGTTGATTTTGGCTTAAATCTCTGTAAACACCGTCTTAAACTAACTACGTTTGCTGTACTATTCGGGAATATGGCTAAAAAAATCCAGCGTCTATTTATTACTACATGCTTTCGTATTACTATTTGACTATTAATTAATAAAAACCATTTCGTTGTTGCATCAGCCACAACGATTTTCAAGATGGCACCTGAATATTTAAGGTCTATGGCAAGTAACAGAATCGCCTCTTCAAAGTATGGCTGAAAAATAACCTAAAATTTAATGAATTCTTTCGTTCTATGCAAGAGGCCTATTCTGTTATTCTGAAATGCAACGACTTAAAATCTATTCGTTTGTTCTAGAAAATAAAAAAGCTGTTTTAGTACCAATTCACTAAATTAGTGGCAGTATTCTTTTTATTCAATTCAAAATATTCAATTTATTTATGAGGACCAATTAGTACTAAAATAATTATCTACAGACTTTGAAAATGCATTGAGTGTCAGTCTATATAGAGATTTGATAATTGTAAAAGAATATTTATTAATAAGCGATAGAAGTATGAAGAAAAGAAATATTTTACATAATTTTCTAAATAAAGTACATAAAAGCAAAATCACAGTACGCCATGACAGTTTTGGACTTGTCATGTAAATTTTAAATTAAAATCTAATTTACATAAATCAATTAATTAAGTAAATGCTTGAAACTGAACAACTTATCTGTCTTTTGGATAAAGATTAAAATATTTTATCATACATAGTGTTTACGTATAATCTAACCTCAATTTTTGAGATTTCGCATAATAATATCAAATATTACGTCAGGAAAATATCAAAATTTGTTTCCAATCGCCTAGAAAACCTAAATAACATTAAATGAGTTTTAGTATAGTTTAAACCTACCATAATTTACAATTCTCCGAGATAAATACGATTCGATAGAGAGTAGGCCCGACGATCTATTTTATAATAATAATGTAATTGTATGGTACTTAACTTAGGCGACGACCGCTAGGTTCACTTATGGACTAAATTTATTTCTCGTTTTACTGGAACTGTATCCTTGGAACTTTAGTTTTGTTTGACACACCGAACGTCACTTCACACCATGCACTGTCTGCAACCGACCCCCTTCACAAACTATTATTTACCCTATGGCGCGGCTATCCTTTCACAAGCGTCCGGTCACGAACTTAAATTATGAATTCACACTTCCAACTGTAATTCGACGCGGCTCACGATCGGTTCGTACACTACACTACACATTGAGGTCCCTCCATCACGATTCACGAGTAGAACAGCGTGTCCGGGAAAGGAATGGTCTGGGGCATGCTGTGGGCCGGACAGGGCTTCGCGAGGAGGTCAGGGCGCTGCCGCCGCGCCCTCTTGGCGCACATTCACCGGGCCACAGGCGCCAGCACCGCCAACGCCGCCAACGCCAGCGCCAGGGAGCTCGCCAGCGCCGCGCCCCGCGAATACGACAGCTCCTCGCTCTTCACCACTTCGTTGGGACTCTTGTCGTACTTGTGCGTCTTCTTCGTCACGGGTTTGATGGTGGTGGTCGTCGTGGAGGTCGTCGTGGTGGTGGTGGGCGGAGGCGGTGGCGGCGGCGGCGTCGGCTGCGGGGGCGGCGCCGGCGACTGCTCCTCGGGCTTGCAGCACACGCGGAAGACCAGCTTCATGTTGTGGCTGAGGCAGCGGCCGCCGATCCGCCGGTGCAGGTCGTCCTTGCTGGACGTGCTGATGAAGTAGTAGTCCTTCCCCGGCAGGAACTCCAGCCCGCCCGGCTGCGGGGTGAAGGGCCTGAACGTTATGGTGAAGAACATCAGCTTGTGCGGCTTATCACATATGGCTATGATGCGAGGGTTGGGGTTGGTGATCCTGCAGGTGTCGTACTCCTCCTTGCTGACGTTGTAGATGATGTACTTCTCGGCGTCCTCGTCGTACGTGTCCGGCGGGTAGACGGGGCAGATGATGTTCACCTGGTCGTACTCGAACTGCGCGTTGCCTTTGTTCAGGTCGAATACGTGGTCGGTGTTGTCTATTCTGAAGATGCTGTTGGTGGTGTTCCAGTGGATGTAGAAGGACTTGGCGAAGTTGCCCATGGCGCTCTCGATGAAGAACACGAGCACGATGAGCGTCCAGGGCGCCTGGCGCAGGCCCAACGCGGCTAGGGAGACCATCGCGCCGCGGCCTCTGTTCGCATTCCACTCTCACTCAGGGGTTAGCGACGGAGCGGCCGACGGGCGTCCCTCGGTCTCCGCACGCTCCGATCCATATTTAGACAACGAATTTATGATGAAAACCGTCCAAAACGAGGCAAAGAACGCTCCTCGGGCGCGCTCGGGGCTCACAGCGCTTTCGAAGCGAGCTTCCGACTCGCTCTGTCCACCATGTTCGCCCGCACACTTGATCGTATCGAGCGATAAAAAGCGGTATTCGGAGACGTGGCCACGGATTTCGAGCTCACCCGACACTTTTCTCACTTAAACCCTGCACTGAAACACTGCTCGAGCACTATAACTGGCCACTAACAGTCTACGGCGATGCTAGGCGAAAGGATAAATCAATACATCACAGATTTTTTTTACAATGAAGGTCTCCTTTGTATTTGGAGGAAGGGACGCGGCGAGGCGTTAGCGCCACTCGGTGTTGCACAGAACTAGTGGAATGCGGTCCGAGCTACGCATGCCTCGGCCGCCCCTGCCCCGCGCCAACCGCCCGCCCCTCCGCGCTCCCTCACTTGACGAACGTTCCGAAACCTAGTCTCTACATGCGCCATCTTGTTTTAAACATTTCACTACTAAAAACGCTCTTAAACACTAAGATACACTTTAAATCAATAATAAATATCTTTTCTAAGTATTATGATTTATATTTTAGATAATAAAGTTTAAATTTGAGTGATATCCAATAAGAATGAAAGCTTTGAGCTTTCGTGCTTACGAACGCACGCTTCGAAGCTTGCTGAGGCAAAAAAGCTTCTGGTCTTACTACGGAAAACAAGTATGACAAGCCTTTATCGGCCGTTCAATATGCGTTTAATAGAAGCCTCAAAAATACCCCTGTTATTACATTGTCCATGTTCAATTGCTCTGCTATTACCTGAAGTGAAATAGACAAGTAGAAAGTACCTCTACATAATGTAGAGCTCGGATTATTCTAGAAATAGGGGCTTTCATATGTGGTGGACATTTTATTGAATATTTTAGTAGCATTTAAGGGAAATGGAGCTATTAGGCTCTCCTTTACTTATATAATAATGCCTTGTCGTTAGTTCATTAGAATGACAAGAAAAGGTTGTAATTAAAAGGTTTTTCGAAATTACATAATAGCGCTTTCTAAAATTGAAATAAAATGAATAATGATTATTTATTAGTGATTATGTAATGGCATATTCAACAAAAAGTTACCTCCAAAATGTTTGACACTTTATAGCTAAACGAAAAGCTAATTAAATTATACTAATTAATATTAACTAATTACATTATAGGATTATTTAAACTATACATTTTTGTTAATGATATATTACGTAATATTAATACACCTGTGATTTGGTTACAAAATTGTATTTCTAAGTTACTATTTAACTTATTATCGATTTCATAATACATATACATTCAGGTCCTTTAATCTCTTTCGGGGTGGACAGAGCATGTAGACATGAAAACATATCCTTTGTCGCCTATTGACATGAATATTGGGCCAATGGATAACAAGATTTCATAAAAAATATATAATTTTTTACCTAGTTCTTAAGCCGAGGTTCATTTTAACAATAATGAATCGTATTCTTCTCCACGAATGAATAATTTATTGGTGAACTAGCAACTATATTACAGTCGCTAAATTAATTCATCTGTTCTCAACAATTAAGAATAAATGTAGGTAATTGAAGTATTTGTTATTTCGTAAAGAAAAATTACAGAGAAGAAATGCCAAAAAAACTCTACAGAAAATATTCAACAACATAAACATAAGCTTCACGACTTGTATTTACACACTTTTTTATTATGGCGGTGTAGTCAGAAGTTTGAGTGCCCAGCTTCGAAATTACGAAGGCATGTTAGGTATAGGTCACTCAAAGCCCGCGTATTTAACAAATCCAATAACAATCCAATAAAATGTGATCAAAGTCACCTTCAATTGAACGAATATGCATAGAATGCATTAAATAACATCAGCAATGCAATGCATCGAATATTAGCGTGAGGGAAAACATCGTGAGGAAACCTACCTGTTCCTTGAACAGATAATAGTTAATGTTTGTAAATGGCAACCTGGCTTACCACCTGTCACATTGAGTACTGACTATCTGGTCAACACGTGGGTTCGAGGTGGCCATAGAATTACTACCTTCACATTGCGGAGACACCTAAACCTGAACTACCCCGCAAGGGTAACATTAAAGTTTACATGATAGCACCAGCCTAGCTTCCCACAAATACTAAGTAGCAATACAACATACACTAAACACGCTAACCAAATACCATTCCACTCCAGTTAGCGTCCCAAATAGCTAAATACATACCTAGTTACCCCCCACGTGAACTAATTAAGCCACCTACAAATCCAATTATGTGAAATTGGAGATACTGTCTACCCAAGCGGTGAAAGGTGACCCTTTGAAGCGTTTAATGGCTGGTAAATAGGGCTCGTCCCTTAGTCTTGTTTAACATGGTACGTATGTATGTTAAAGGGACATTAGATATACCTATAACCGCCGAGTGTGTATGAGAAGGTGTATGAGTGTCAATGAAGCGAAAGTGGTTTGTCAGGATCGGGACGGATGGGGATTTTATCTCTGCCTACCGCTTTACAGAGAAACGGGTGTGATTTGTATGTATGTATCAATATAATATGTACATACGCTTCACGACTTGTGTATACACACTCCTTTTTTATTGTGGCGGAGTAGTCCGAGGCTTGAGTGCCCATCTCTGAAATTTCTAAGGCATGTTAGGTATGGGTCACTTGAAGCCCGCGTTTCACTAGATAGACAGCACCTAACATGATAGGTAGTAAACCGTATCGCCGTAAGTCGGCACTGACTAACTATCCCGAGGGATATGCAGGTTTCCTCACGATGTTTTCCCTCACCGTTAACGACTGTAAATTCTGTACGTAAATGAAAAACACATATTTTAATTTTTCGTATTCGTTGGTACATGCCAGATTCGGGATTCGAACCTAGGACCTTTCTCATAAGAAGTCAGAGGTATTACCCACTGGGCTATAGCAGCTTTGTATCAATTTATTGGACGTAGTAAATATAACCATTAAGAGTACAAAACATAGTGACAACCGGAATAAATTACAAAAAAATTTATTTGTTTTCCCAAGAAGACAATTGACAAAAGAAAGCAATTTTCAAACAACTTTCTTGAACAAAAAATTCTTTACAAACCTTTCTTTTTACAACCGTTGTTGCCTAATTGTAAATTTTGTTGTAAAACTTCGTTTATGGCACCAAAAGGGTTATGTAAAAACAACATTATTTATTAACATTAAGCCGCCATTTTGTCAACCATGTTTTTTGTGTTATTTTGTCAGCCGGAGCCGTTGATAATAAAGTTTACAGCCGTAAAATAATTTACAATTCTCCGTAGTGTAAAATGAAATGTTTTTTTAATGGAATTGAATTTTATTTATATGACATACACAATTGCAACCTTTTATGCTTTTAGGTATGGACAGAAATTTTGAGATATATCTCCTCAGTCACTAATAGAATTAACTATTGATTTCTTAATCAATCCATTGCTTAATAGATATTATTTACCCCTAATCCCTTAGTTACCTCCTACGATATGCTGGGAAGGTAGCATTTTATTAAAGACCCAGATTAGTACAAGATATCAACTTATATGACTTTAAAAATATTTTCGTTTCCAAAGTTCTGTACGCACCAAAAGAGATTAAAGGGCGTGAATGTATATGTATGTATGTGTCAATATTATATGAGTATCTATAGTTATAGCTTTCAAATGAAATTTTTAATAAATTACGTGAAATTTACATAAAAAACTGACATAACTTAAAGACAACATGTAAAACAATATCATAGATACTTTGACAACTTAGTTTTGGTCAATAATTATAGTTTTTTAATCGCGTAATTTCATTTTATGGCGTATTAAGGTCGATATTAAATTAGTTAATGACATGTTTATCGATTCCAAATAAGACATTGAACATTAGAATATGAAATTAGATGATTATTTAGAAATGTGTTTTAACATTTATTAGTAACTATTTACCGCGTGTTAGCTGGGACGTAAAAAGAATGCTAACTAGATGCCGTTCTTCCCGGCACGTCTTAGGAGGCGACTAAGGGACTTGGGTCAATGGAATCTAATGGACCATATATGACATATCAATCAGCCTATGTCAGTCCACTGCTGGACGTAGGCCTCCCCAAAAGTACGCCACAAAACACGATCACTAGTGACCCTCAGTCAACTACTACCAGCGACCTTTTTCAAGTCATCAGTCCATCTAGCAGGGGGGCGTCCTACACTAAGTTTACCGAGACGCGGCCGCCATTCGAGAACCACTTTGCTCCAACGGTCGTCGGTTCTACGGCAGACGTGACCGGCCCACTGCCACTTCAGCTTGCAACAGCGATAGACAATGTCTACGATTTTGGTTCTCTGTATATGACATAACAACCTAACATTTATGCTAAAAAGTGACCTAGGAGATATTAATCTCCGAGGTTCTGTCCATCCCAAAAGGGATTGAAGGACGTGTAGAAAATAGGATATATTTACGCCTAGTCCCTTAGTCACCTCCTACATGCCGGGAAGAACGGCAGCTAGTTAGCATTTACGTTCCAGGTAGCAATTTCCTAAGTTATGGATAAATCTGATTATAAATACACAAAGCTAAGTTGGTAGTTAAATCGGTCGATCTATGAATGGCGTCGACTATTCATAAACACCAGAATAGTCAACTTTATCTGCTACTGTTTGACTGGTGACAGTTAGGGATGGGGGAAAGTATCGATAAGTTTTCCTGTGCTAAGTTAAAAGGCAGATAGACGCCATATTGAAAAAGCGTGAGGTTCAGAATAAATACTAACGCCGAATTCGACGTAGCTCAGTTGTTTGGGACTTGACTCTGTATCAGTTAGTACACGGTTCAAATCCCACTTGAGCATGTACCCATGCCAATGAAGTTTAATGAATTTCTATGTAAATTTTCGTAATAAAAACACATTTACGAAATGCATCGTATTATACTGTGAGGGGAAACATCGTGAGGAAGCCAACCTATTCCCCGAACTTGTAATAGTTAGTGCTTGTAAATGGCGACTAGGCGTACCACCTGTCACATTGAGTACTAACTATCTGCTCAACAGAGTGTGTTCAGTTCGAGGTGGCCATAGAATTATTACCTTCGCAATTGCGGAGATGGACGCCTGAACCTCTGACTACCCCGCAAGGGTTAAAGGTCGTGAACGCGTTTGTTGTTTGTTTTGACTAACGCCGAATGTGTATGAGTGTCAAATAAGAGCTTTGTCTGTTGTTAGGATCGGGTGAATTATAGTAGATTGACAAAAGGAATATATTATGTGAGTGAAATGGAAGGGCGGTTACGTAGGGGCCGGCCAAATAAAACATATAACAGTCAGATAGACGCCATATTTAAAGGGTATATAAGGGGTAGAAGTACTTTTAACCGCCAAATGTGTATGAGAAGGTATATGAGTGTCAATTAATTAAAGAGCTTTATCAGGTGTTAGGATCGGTACAGTTGGGGATCCGTGATCTCTGCCTACCCCTCTACATGGAAACAGGCGTGATGTGTATGTATGTTACATCTGGGTGCATAGCTTCAACATTTACCATATTAAGAATTATTAAGGGCTACAAGTAACTTTTATAATATCTCTGTTTGAGAGTTCATGTAAACTAAATGCTTTTATATTATTATTGCGTAGGGACTAGCCCAGTACGATATGTAACAGTCAGATGGACGCCATATTGAAAAATAGTAACGTTAGAAGTACCTATAACTATGTCAGTCCACTGCTGTATGAATGTCAATCAAACGTAAGTGGTTTTGTCAGGATCGTAATGCTTACCCCTCTGCAGGTTAATGGGCGTAAGTATAATAAAAATAATATTTGAAATTTAGCCCCTTGCTACGTACATTTAAGACTTGTATAGACTTGTACCCTTTGTCCTAGTCAACATATATTTAAGAAATATATACTTATTACGAATAGATAAATACACATATATTCAACGACCTGAGTGTAAAGCAGAAGAAAAGCGATCCTAATTCTGCCTCCATCGGGAATCGGACCCGAGACCTCACGATTAGCGTTCAGGCGGTTAACCAACCGCGCCACGTAGGTCGTCAAATCTATGTATTATCACGATAAAATACTATCGATAACAATTCTTTAAAGGTGTCCCATCGCTTCAATCTGTTGTGTTTACGACATCCGTTGCTTAACACTTATATTGTGAGTTGCCGACTGCCGTGAATACCGATGAATGATAAAAGAGCCGCGTCAAACAATTAATGTTTAGAATCTACATTTCCGCCATTCATTCTTTACGCCTTTCCTACGCACTGTATACGGTAAACTGGCGTTAAAGTAGTCTGTACGCGTCTATAGCACTCTTTATACCTTACTAGTGACCCGCTACGGCTTCGCACGGGTATAAAATATATAGCCTATTCCAATATTTAATGGATGTTATTATACATATAAATCCTCCTCTTGAATCACTCTATCTTTTAAAAAAAACCACATCAAAATCCGTTGCGTAGTTACAAAGATTTAAGCATTCAAAGGGACATAGGGACAAAGAACGCGACTTTGTTTTATACTATGTAGTGATGAGATAAAAGTTTCGCATATACATACATAGTTATTTTTAAACACGCGATTTATTCTCATTTTATTTACTATGTGAGACCGGGTCGTATCACGATGGATTAATAAAGATAAATACCTTTATTTTACCACCAAAAAAGCGTTAAAGTAGCTTATACATATATACGCTTCACATCTTGAGTATACACACTCCCTTTTTATTGTGGCTGAGTAGTCAGAAGCTTGAAGCTTGAGTGCCTAACTCCGAAATTTCGAAGTCATGTTAGGTATGGGTCACTCGAAGACCGCGTTTCACTAGATAGACAGCACCCAACGTGATAGGTAGTGAACCGTATCGCCGTATATAGGCACCGACTATCCTGAGGGATAGGCAGGTTTCCTGAAGATGTTTTCCCTCTGCCTCTGAATACCCCACCACAATAAAAAAGGGAATGTGTCAAGTCGCGAAGCGTACAAGTAAAGATGGAACAAATTAACATCACTACATAGTATAAAACAAAGTCGCTTTCTCTGTCCCTATGTCCCTTTGTATGCTTAAATCTTTGAAACTACGCACCGGATTTTGATGCGGTTTTTTTTAATAGATAGAGTGATTCAAGAGGAAGGTTTATATGTATAATAACATCCAATAAATAGTAGAGTAGGCTATATATTTTATTCCCGTGCGAAGCTGGAACGGGTCGCTAGTATAATATATAATATAATGCATCCCAAGGGATAGGAAACCAGGCATAGTAAAGGCTTCTATTAGGTAGTATTAGTAGGTAGTGTAAAGGCTGTAGCTGTCACCCAATGCGTAAGACCTCTGACTTCTTATGAGAAAGGTCCTAGATTCGAATCCCGGCTCTGACATGTACCAATGAATGAAATTCAATATGTGATTTTCATTTACGTACATAGTTTCCAGTCGCTAACGCTGAGAGAAAACCTCGTGAGGAATCCCTAGTGATAGGTAATAGCCAGTGCCTGTAAACAGCGATATGGTTCACTTCCTATCACGTTGGGTGTTGTCTTTAGTGAAACGCGGGCTTTGAGTGACCCATACCTAACATGCCTTCGAAATTTCGGAGACATGTTCACTAAAAATTCTGGCTACTTCGCCACAATAAAAAAGCTTGTATACACAAGTCGTGAAGCGTATGTATGTATAAGAAAAAATATACTATCACGCACTACAGATTAATTCATATCATGTGCCAGAATGACTAATCCCCTAAAATCCTGACATTAACATAACATATATGACGTGATGTAAAACCACACAAAATGTATGAGTCAGAAAAAAAAAATTATATTAAAAGGTAAAGACTAACTAGCTGCCGTTATTCTAGGCATGTCGTAGGAGGCGACTAAGGGACTAGGGGTCAATTGAATCGATTTGACGATGGGGTAACAACCTGTCACCTATTTTTCATATCTTTTTACATGCTATAAATATTTTATATCTATATATTTATATTGTTCATATGAATATTTAGATGTAAAATGAAAAATGGACAAATGGGGATCCGTGATCTATGACTACTCCTCTACAGGGAATCAGGCGTCATTTGTATGTATGTATGTATGTATTCCTGGAGTTTCTTGTTGGTTCTTCTCCGAGCCAGGGCTTCCAAACCAACAGAAGAATTTCAATGATAAGAGACAACCAGTGACAGGCAAATGTTTTGACTTTCAATGAATGTACTGTACTTGTACTTATGTTGAATAAAAACATTTGACTTTATCTATGTATTTTTAATATGCTATAACTATCCCCAATATCAAGACTAAAATATATCAAACAGCTTTTGTTTCACCGATGTTCTGTACACCTTGAAAATGATTAAAACATGTGAATGTATAGGTATGTAATAATTATATAACTAAAATTATATGTATATACATACATACATATGATTCACGACTTGTATACACCCGTGGGATAGGCAGGTTTCCTCACGATATTTTCCCTAACCTATTATATGTATGTATTTTTTAGTCCATCCACTAATAAGGATGTTATGAAAACATATTCATAGACGACCTCAGTGGCGCGATCGGTTAGACACCTGAACGCTAATCGTGAGGTCCCGGGTTCGATTCCCGGTGGAGGCAGTGTTAAGAACTACGCTTTTCTACTGCCTTCCAGTCTGGTCGTTGATTATATATGCTATATACATGTATGTATGTATCTACCAAGGGGCTAGTTCAATTGGTGTAATAATGTCCAAATATTATTATTAATATATATATACATAAATCAAAGATAAGTATTACTTACCGATAAGAACGGTAGTTAGTTACATACATACACATCACGCCCGTTTCCCTGTAGAGGGGTAGAGAGATCACGGATCCCCATTTGTCCCGATCCTGACAAATTCGTTTCATTAACACTCATACGCCTCATACACACTTAGCGGTTATAGCTAGTTACATTCTATTCAAATGTACTTAAATCCCCTTTCAATATTATATTATGTATGTTTCTTACAATATTATAATGTTATATATTGTCCTTGTAACTTAAATGTAGTTACAACGAATTAAGTTAAATAGGTACTTACTGATATCGACGTAAATAATTAACATGAGTGAACCTTATCTTATCTTACACTAGTTACATGACGCGGTTTCGCTCTTACTGTACTGGTGTAACATTTTTAATGTATTTTATTATGTGATTAAGGGACTAGGGCTAAATGGAATCTATTGGGTGATGGGTTATCGAACTTTGACCTTAATTCTGTGTTACTGCTATAACATATTTTGTAATTGTGCTAAATATGACCGAAAATGAGTGTTTCTAAAGTTCTGTCTAACCCGAAAGGAGTTAAAGGTCGTGAGTGTAGCATATTTGTGTGTTAACAGATAAAAGATACATGTAGTTCAGTTGTTGCAGCTTGTAATTTGAGACAGAGGGTTCAAGGTTCAATACCAAACGAACAAGTATGTGAAATCATTTATTTATATGTGAATTAAATATGTAATTTTGAATTAATAATAATATTTTAGGACTATATTACATCCATCAAACTAGCCCCTTGGTAAGTACATTTAAGACTTGTGTTATGGGTACTAGTCAATGTATATTTAAGAAATATATACATATTATAAAAAGATAAATACATATATAGTATATATAATCAACAACCAGACTGGAAAGCAGAAGAAAAGCGTAGTTTTTAATTCTGCCCCCACCGGGAATCGAACCAGGGACCTCACGATTAGCGCTCAGGTGGTTAACCAATCGCGCCACGGAGGTCGTCAAATTGATTGATTTTGATTTGTGGTGACCATAGAATGACTACCTCCACAATAGCGGAGATGGATATTGGAACAACTGACTCTCCGACCAAGGATAATTGTTGTGAAGGTTTATTATGTTCTATGTAATTTTGAGTATCATTTACCCAAAAATATATGCGCGGAACAATAGGTATGTATATACAGAAGTCGTAAAGCGTACAAAGAAATACTCGTACGTAATAAATTAACATTTTCTTTAATATCAATCAATCAGCCTACGTCAGTTCACTGCTGGACGTAGGCCTCCCCAAGGGTACGCCACAAAACACGATCACTCGTGGCCCTCAGCCAACCACTACCAGCGACCTTCTTGAGGTCATCGGTCCACCTAGCAGGGGGCGTCCTACACTACGTTCACCGAATATATACATATAAAAATGACAAACAAACATACACTCAAATTTATAATGTGGGAAAAAATTACCTACCTATTTCCCTTATCGCTGAACCCATGTTAAGTATTAATATTAGTAAGATAAGATAACTAAAAATATCAGATAATCCACAATGAAAACGTGTTAACACGGATTAGTATAATAAATCTGTTTATTATACGTTATCTGTGCTAAATCAAATATGTTGGTATGTTTTTAAAGTAGGGGCCGGCCCAATAAGACATATGACAGTCAGATAGACGCCATATTGAAAAAGGGTGACGTTAGTAGTACCTACCGCCGAGTGTTAGAGGTGTATGAGTGTTAATGAAGCGAAAGTGGTTTGTTAGGATCGGGATAGATGGGAATCAGCAATCTCTGCCTAGCCCGCTACAGGAAATCCGGCGTGATGTGTATTATGTTTTAAAAATATTTAGTTTGATAAGAGGTATTTATAGTTTACTCTAGTTGGTTAAAAAGGCTACTAAGGGATTTAGGGTCAATCAATCAATCAGCCTATACTAGTTCACTGCTGGACGTAGGCCTCCCCAAGGGTACGCCACAAAACACGATCATTCGTGGCCCTCATCCAGCCACTACCAGCGACCTTCTTTAGGTCATCGGTCCACCTGGTAGGGGGGCGTCATACAATATAATGTATATGTTTATTATTATTTAAAATACACAACTTATTCGTCCTTTTAGCATATTATTTTCACACCTGAGTCGCGATCCCAGCCACTATCGATTTTCTATTTTAATCCCAACGCTGAGACGAAGTAGAATGTCTACTATGCTATACGCTAGACAGATACTAAGCAAGTCTGGGACGTAAATAAAAAGCTAACTAGCTACCTTTCTGCACTATGGAAACTTGGATATAATAAAATTTAGGACGCTATTACACCAATTGAACTAGTCCCTTAAGTTCATTTAAGACTTGTGTTAAGGGTACTAGTCAACGTATGTTTAATAAATATATGCATATTATATGTAGATGAATACATATATAATTAACGACCAGACTAGAAAGCAGAAGAAAAGCGTAGTTCTTAACTCTACCTAGACGACCTCCGTGGCGCGATCGGTTAGACGCCTGAACGCTAATCGTGAGGTCCCGGGTTCGATTCCCGGTGGAGGCAGAGTTAAGAACTACGCTTTCCGGTCTGGTCGTTGATTATATATGTATTTATCTATATATAATACGTATACATTTCTTAAATATACGTTGACTAGTACCCTTAACACAAGTCTTAGATGTACTTACCAAGGGGCTAGTTCAATTGGTGTAATAGTGTCCAAATATTATTAGTATTATTATTATTACCTCCACCAGGAATCTAACCAGGGACCTCACACGATCGCGCCACGGAAGTCGTCAAATCGATGTAGGTATTATTACGATGAAATACTATCGATAACTGTATAGCATATATAATCAACAACCAGACTGGAAAGCAGAAATAAAGCTAAGAAGTAAAGTGAAGTAAAAAGCCAAAGTCAAAGTTAAATGTTTCAACATAAGTACAAGTACAGTACATTCATTGAATGTCAAAACAATTGCCTGACACTGGTTGTCTCTTATCATTGAAATTCTACCGTTGCAAATTAAAGTAGTATAAGTAGTAGTATTAAAGTTAGTAATAGTGTGAAGTTGGTAGTGGATTAGCAAAAGTAACAGTGCAAATTTTTAAGCGAAATTTGACACTTGGCGATTTCAATTGTGAAATTAGACACTATTGGTCGTCAACTCCACACTATTACTCATCTATTATTGAACTGCGTTTGTGCTAAAACGCATTAGTTGACTTGGGCCTCAGACCACATATCGCGTTCTATTATTGCTTACTTATTATTTCACGTGTTAGTTTGATCAGTTTATAATTTACGAAAATATTAGCGTAAAATAATACGTTTCATCTCTCGTTTAGAATCATTCGAAAGTTTATAAATGTGATACCGGTTCTTGTGTATTTAACTGTACATAGTTAATACCACAACCTATTTTCTGTCCACCCCGAAAGTGATTGAAGGACGTGAATGTATGTTGACATATGCAACTTAGCTAACATTTAGATGCCCTAAAAAACCGTCTAGGACTTGAGCCAATTTTACAGTCACATACCTCAACTACTCTATCGTAAAATCAGTGTCGATACCAATTAAACCCTATTACCTAAGAGATAAAATACACATTAGATTGGCAGTTAACTGTTGTTTTATTTATACTAAATGCCAATGGAGATGTCTCGGGCGTAATTAGTGATGTCTGGATGCAATTTATTGTTGATCCGTTGCTAGGCAACGTAAATGTATAGTGTGATATTTGTGAGTCGTCTATGGTGCATCAACAAAGTCAGCAGCTCAGTGAAAGTTGAAATGCAAATAATTATTTTCGTCATAATATTTAATCAATTGTGATGCCAAACTGGCTATATTTGGATCCTCAACTGGAACGAACCGAAGAACAATCAAGAATTGCAACTCCGACTTCGTTTTTCTTCGGTTGTAGCGGCTGGCGCGTTGGTGTAACCATGGCGACTGAATAACAAGAAGTTCAAACGCCATGGCATCAGTGTTTGTACTTCAGCCGACATAACCTTAGTGGTGAATGGCGAAATAAATATGCACTTAGTTTATAGAATGCCTTAGTAAGTATAGTAAACAATGGCTAAATGGAATCATACATATACATCCACGTCCTATAATCTCTTTTGGGGTTCGCAGAACCTCGTAAACGCAATGATTAATATCTAATAGGTCACTTTTTAATCTGAATATTGAAGTTGTGATGTTTTATGGAACATTGGTGACAAGGTGCTAACCCATCACCCAAAAGAATGAATTTACCCCTAGCCCTTTAATCGCACCATACGACATTATTGCAAAATAAGAGTTCAATATCACCTTAGTAACACTGTGAAGCTGTTCTTGGAATAGCAAAAGCGACAAATTTCGTGATTTTTGCTAATCAACTAATAACTTCACATAGTATTTGCTATTGAGCTACGATTATGCCAAAACGCATAATATACTGAGGCAGAACCTTCTCACTGCAACAAAGTTTTCATGCTTGATGTTTAATGTTTGTTTCAATGTTATTTAATGCAGTGAATAAAGTGTTTTCTTTCTTTCTTTCAATAATAGATTATGGCCTCTTGAAGAACGGCAGCTAGTTGTTAGCTTTCTAACAGTCCAGGCTAGTACAAACCATAACGATGTATAGGCAAAAAAACCGATTATAATAATAGTCCACTATTACCTGTCATCGTATAAAAGTTCAGTTATAAAGGAATAAATCTACCAAGGCGGACATTTTGAATGAATATTTTATTACAAAATGGCGTCTAATCGACCAAGGGCTCAAGTCTACTAATGCGTTGTAGCTTAATCGCAGTTGAATATCACTCCAGTAATAGCGTGAAGATGATAGTGGATTATTAACAGTGACAAATTTCGCTATTGTAGGATCCACTGTGTCCTACAGGAAAAGAGAAAGCTTCCTACCCGGGCAGGTGTTCGTCCAGGCTAATGGCCTGAGTTGGAAATTTCTATATATCTTGTTTCCGTTTAATATTTCAATTGCGGATATTGATTTTTGTAATAATTATTTTATTCTTGCTGGCGTCATCTGTGGTAATTATGTTTTAACTGATTGCAACTTAGGTTTCTCTCTGTGTGTGGCGCTCTAGAGGTCGCCACACTATTTTTGACATTTGACGGCGAATTTTGACACTTTCTGTCATCAATGGCGAAAATTGACACATTTGCTACGAACAACTTCACACCGTTATTGAATACGACGACCTCCGTGACGCGATTGATTAAGCACCTGAACGCTTATCGTGAGGTCCCAAAAATTCCCCGTGGAGGCAGAGTTAAGAACTACGCGTTTCTACTGCTTTCCAGTCTGGTCGTTGATTCTATATGCTATACATGTATTTATCTATATTTAATAAGTATATATTTCTAAAATAAACGTCGACGAGTACTTACCAAGGGGCTAATTCAATTGGTGTAATAGTATGCTAAACATTATTTGTTATATTATATTGACGATGTGATATTGAAGTACGATTTAGCAAAAAGCATTAGTGTACTAAGCCACCTGTCGTTTTGACTTATTCTTTATTGATTTTTTCTGTCTTTAAGTACGGGTTGAAATTAAGGTTATTTTTATCCTGTCTGTTTTGACTGAAGTCTTAGACTGAAATAGAATATTAATCACGTGCCTTTCATGACGGCATGTCGTAGGATGCGACTAAGGGACTAGGGGTAAAATTAAACCGCGATTTCGGCCTACCCCTCTATAGAATGTATGGTAATCATCCCTTCATCTCATACATACATACATACAAATCACGCCTGATTCCCTGTACAGGGGTAGGAAGATATCACGTATCCCCATTTGTCCTTGAATCCCTTTCAGGGTGGACAGAACCTTGGAGATATAATATCTCCTAGGTCACTTATTAGCTGAAATATTGGGGTTGCAATGTCGCATGAAACATTGGTGACAAGTTCCTAGCCCATCGCCTAATAGATTCCATATACCCCTAGTCCCTTAGATCCGACGATATGAAGGGAAGAACGGCAGCTAGTTAGCATTCTTTTTACGTCCCAGACTAGCGCGGGTCAATAAATAAAAACGATTTTTCAACAACTTTCATGCTTACTAATAAGTAATTCATAAGTTTGAACTCCTTAGTAATTTATGAGCCTCATTCTAGTTTCTTGAAGTATTGAGTTTTACAGAAATAGCCTCGTAAAAATACCGCTTCGATTATTGGAGTTAAGCTATGTGTAGTTTGATTCTGGATGGGTGACCGCTTAGGTCTAAAGACGAAGTACAAACGCGTAAGATATTATCCGGGGTAGTCAAAGGTTCGGGTGTCCATCCCCGCTATTGTGGAGGAAGTAATTCTATGGACACCTCGAACCCAGTTGTCACGTGTAAGTCAGTACTCAATGTGACAGGTGGTAAGCCGTGTCGCCATTTACAAGCACTATTACCTGTTCGAGGAACAGGTAGCTTTCCTCACGATGCAATGTTTTCCCTCACCGTAGTTTGTATGTGTATTTCGTAAATGTGTTTTTATTACGAAAATGAGCATAGAAATTGATTAAACTTCATTTCCATAGGTACTTTCAGGCGGGATTTGAACCCACTGACACAGAGTCAAGCCCCAAACAACTGAGCTTATATAGTAATATTATAAAATACCCTATAAGTGACAAATAACTTATAAGATGAATCTCACGATTTTGATGTTATTGTTTGTATGTTTTTTCCTCATCCAAAACTCACATTTCGGATACACCTGTTTTGACAACAGATGTCTTAAAAATACACCAAAGTTTGTTGTTACAAAATTCAAGTTACAACATAAGTACATACATAGCTTGTTCGATTCTACATACATACAACAACGTCTGGATGATGTAATGTGACGTTTCAGTAGGTGTGATTGCAGCTTCACGATGTTTTTTCTTATTAGGACCTCCTTAATTTGTTGATCAGAATAATAATAATATTTGGACATTATTACAACAATTGAACTAGCTCCTTGCTAAGTTCATTAAAGACTTGTGTTAAGGGTACTAGTCAACGTATATTTAAGAAATATATACATATTATGCAAAGATAAATACATATATAGCATATATAATCAACGACCAGACTGGAAAGTAGTAGAAAAGCGTAGTTCTTAACTCTGCCTCCACCGGGAATCGAACCCGGGACCTCACGATTAGCGTTCCGGTGGCTAACCGATCACGCCACGGAGGTCGTCAAATAATCAAATTGTTGGTTAGGCTGCAGTCACATTCTGATGGATTATTATTTAATTACTGTTTAATAATGTCTGCAGAGTTTCTTAGCATTTCTTCTCTGCAGGTTGTCCTATATTAATAATATGCCAATTGTTTATTTTTTTAAGATTATCTAATTTTAAGGACATCGTGATAAAATCGTTTTTTTTTAATATTTTTTATTAGCGATTTTATGATCCTTATGTTCAATAAAAAGCATTTAATTTCACATCTTGCCCGTTTCTCTATAGAGGGGTAGGCAGGAATCATGGATCCCCGTTTGTCTCGTTCCTGAAAAACCACTTCGGCTTTACTAACACCTATACACCTCCTCATACACACTTGGCAGTTATAGGCACTTCTAACTTAACCATTTTTCAATATGTCGTCTGACTGTCATATGTCTTATCGTTTGATTGTGTCCTAAAATAACTTACCTTATACTATAAGAAATAAACAAAAGACAAACGCGTTCACAACCCTTGCGGGGCAGTCAGAAGTTCAGGTGTCTATCTCCGCAATTGCCATCTACAAGCACTAACCATTACCTGTTCGGGGAACAGGTTGGTTTTCCTCACGATGTTTTCTCTCACCGTAATATTTAACGCATTTCGTAAATGTATTTTATTACGAAAATGTACATAGAAATTCAATAAACTTCATTTTCATTGGTACACGTTCAAGTGGGATTTGAACCCAGTACGCATGTGATACAGACTCAAGCCAAGCATGAAGATTTACCTGATAATAAATGCCCAAAAAGTCGATAAGATTCGCAGCTACTTTCCGTGCATTCAAGTCCCTATAAACACTAGTAAATTCCACCATTCATGAACCATCATGCTAAGGCCTAGTCCACTAATGCTTTTTACAAAATATTAGTTCAATATAAGATCAGTAATAGTGTGAAGTTGGTTGGATTATCAAAAGTGACAAATTTCGTCATTGTTTAAGTGAATTTTGACACTTTTGCTAACCCACTACCACCTTCACACTATTACTGATCTGATATTGAACTGCGTGTGTGCTAAAACGTATTAGTAGACTTGGGCACATGGTAACCCAAGCTGTAATATTCTCGAATTAATTCCGCTGGTATCATTTTACTTCGGTGTCACATTTAATAAATAAAAAGTTGAAAAACCCAACACCATTTTGTACAAACATTCATGGTTCGATACACCATAACACGTATCGGTATGATATAAGCTGGATTCAACCTTATCACATTGAATTAAGATTCAATTTCTATCAAGAAGGATTGAAAAGGCTTAAATTTAATGAGTACACATGAATTTGAGCTGTATGTAGAAGAGAATAAGGTTGAAATTCAATAGAATAGCATCAAGGTTTGATTTTTACAGTAAACTGAACACGTCAAAGTAAATTAAGAGATAGTGTTAACAAATAAAACCAAAATTATATGGAATTAGCTACTTAATTCGGATAGAGTTTCTTTGAATATATTCTTTTTATATTCGCTACAAAGATTCACTAGAATGGTTCAAAATATCAAATGCTAGACTGAGACGAAAATAGAGTTCTATCTAACTGTATTTCTTCGCAATTTTTTGTAAGGGGCGTCTAAAGGTCTTATAGTAATTTATTTGGCAAGTTGCCTCCCATTTCATGAAACTGTAGATTATATATGGTTGTTGAATATATATACTATATATGTATTTATCTATACAGATATAATAAGTCTCAAGTATACGTTGGCTGGTATCCTTAACAAAAGTCTTAAATGTACTTCGCAAGGGGCTAGTTTAATTGGTGTAATAGTGTCCTCAATATTATTATTATAACTAATAATATACAGTGTATATAGATATAACATCGCCGAAATTAAGGAACGTGAATTTACGTGTATATACGTATCTGGATAACTGTAGGTTGCGTATGTCAATGCGTAATGTAGTTAACAATGACATCAGGCATGTTGTGTTGTCATATTCTAGGATGAATTCTATAATATTTTGTATAATTTGTGAACTACTACAGTTACTCAAGATTTTTTTTAAAAGTTCATACTGAGAAGAGAATCCTACTCAACCTTTTCTTAGGAAGTAGTGTATTCATACTTTAATGGTTTTTGTTTGTTCTGCATAGTTACAGTTTTACATACATACATATATTCACAACTCTACTTCCCTAACGGGGTAGGCAAAGACTACCTACCTGTATATTATAGTTTTAATTTTTAATGGATCCGTGATCTCTGCCTACCCCTTTACAGGGAATCAGGCGTGTTGTGAAAGTATGTACGTATGTAATTTATAGTTAATGCATATGTACAATTTTAATAATAAGATACTAAGACAAAAGACAAACACGTTCACGACCATTAACCCTTGCGGGGTAGTCAGAGGTTCGTTTCATCTCTGCAATTGCGATGGTAGTGATTCTATGGCCACTTCAAACCCACGTGTTGATAGTCAGTACTCAATGTGACTGGTGGTAAGCCATGGAACTATTTACAATAAATATTTTACTAAAATGAACACATCTAATCTTATACCTATCACTTCGACCACCCAGAAATATATCTTGCCTTTTGTCTAGACACCTAACCTCTGGGACACCCATGTAGTTTGCATGTCTTGCACCCATCGTATCGAATTACCAAACTATTCACGTGAATTTTTAATTAGCAACACGCCATTGTGAAATTCTAGACCAATTAACTACATACATCAGTCGTCTATGGTGCGTCAACAAAGTCAGCAGCTCAGTGAAAGTTGAAAATACAAATCATTATTTTCGACTGAATATTTAGTCAATTGTAATGCCAAATGGGCTAAATATGTTTGCTTTGGGATTATATTTGGATCCTCAACTGGAACGATCTGAAGAACAAGGAAAAGAAGAATTGGAGCTTCGATTTCGTTTTTCTTCTTCGTTGGTGTAACCATGGCGATGGAATAACAAGAAGTACAAACGCCGTGGCATCAGTGTTTGTACTCCAGCCGACATAACCTTAGTGGTGAATGGCTTAATAAAGAAATAAAAAATGGTACATACATACAAATCACGCCTCTACGTCCCCAACGGGATAGGCAGAGACTATCGCCACCTGGAACGGGTGAAATCTCTTGCTCCACTCACACCCATTAACCTTTTTACATGCTCTTCTGTTCTTCACACTACGTACACTGAGAAATATGGGTTCTAAATATAATGCTAACTAGCTGCCGTTCTTTCCGACTCGTAAGAGGCGACTAAGGGACTAGGGGTAAATAGATACTATTGGGCGATAAGCTGGAAACCCACTAAAGTAATACACATACATATACATTAGCGTCCTCTTATCCCTTTCGGGGTGGACAGAACCTTGGAGACGTAAATATCTCAAAGTCACAATATAGCATAAATATTAAGGTTGTGATGTCATATGGAACATTGATGACAGGTTGCTAACCCATCGCCCAATTGATCCCATATATATACCCCTATAATTATTTACATTATAGTCCCTTAGTTGCCTCCTACAACATGCCAGGAAGAACGGCAGCTAGTTAGCATTGTTTTTAAGTTTTTTTAGGGTAGTATTTAAACGAACATCAAATAATATTAAAATGCACACTAAAAATACTGAATTGTACACCAAAATAGTACAGTCCCAACCCAAACCTAACCTTTACTCTGCGTTTAGCTATATTTTGGTGTACATTTCAGTATTTTTGATGTGCATTGAATTATGTTCCATCTATATCTCCAAGGATTTATTTACATACATACATACGCTTCACGACTTGTACACACTCCCTTTTTTATTATGGCGGGGTAGTCAGAGGCTTCAATGCCCATCTCCGATATTTCGAAGGCATGTTAGGTATGTGTCATTCGAAGCCCGCGTATCACTAGATAGACAGCACCCAACTAGATAGGTAGTGAACTGTATCGCCGTATATAGGCACTGATTATTACCTATCATGAGGGATAGGCAGGTTTCCTCACGATGTTTTCCCTGACTGTTAGCGACTGTAAATTATGTACGTAAATGAAAAACACATATTTAAATTTCATTCATTGGTACATGCCAGAGTCGGGATTCGAACCTAGGACCTTTCTCATACGAAGATATATATATGTATATACATATATATATATATATATAGATTTATATACCCAGAAAGAATTTAGGTTACGTAGGTACTTACCACTTATTGTAGTTCCCAACTAACAATGTTTGACAGGATAAAAGAATGCTTTTAGAAGACCGGAAACGACTCCTAACCGGGTTACTCACACCGGAAGTAAGCTAAGTGACATACGATTAAATGTTGGTGCTTCGAAAGGGAATATACATACACATCACACCCGATTCCCTGTAGAAAGTAGGCAGAGATCACGGATCCCCATTTGACCCGATCCTTACAGACCAAAAAGACAAACAAAGACAAACGCATTCACGACCATAAACCCTTGCGGGGCAGTCAGAGGTTCAGGTTTCCATCTCCGCAATTGCGAAGGTAGTAATTTTATGGACACCTCGAACCCACGTGTTGACCACATAGTCAGTACTCAATGTGACAAGTTGTAGCCATGTCACCATTTACAAGCACTATTTCCTGTTCGAGGACAAGGTAGGTTTTGATGTTTTCCCTCACCGTATATTTCGATGCTTTTCATAAATGACAGACCACTTGCGCTTCATTGACACTCATACACCTCGTACACTCGGCGGTTATAGGTACTTCTAACACTCTCTTTCAATATGGCGTCCATCTGACTGTCATATGTGTTATTGGGTTGACCCCTACGTAACCGCCCTTCCACTTCACCCAAATATATTTGATGGGGGAAAATCCGTGTTAAACTGGTTCCAAGAAATTTAATCAGAACAATCTTATTTAGAAATAAAACCAGTAATATAATACAATTAGTACAAATTTATTTTGTTGGACAATGTAATAAACTAAGCACAAATTATAACACTTTTATATCGAACTATACATACAATGAAATATCATGGATAATTATGAATGATAAAGAAATAAAACAAAAAAAAAGTGTACCAATTGCCTACTTTTTGTATTCCCCGAACAGGTAATAGCAAGGCTTACCACCAGTCTTATTGAGTACTGACTATCTGGTCAACACGTCGATTCAAGGTGGCCATAGAATTACTACCTTCGCAATTGCGGAGATGGACACAACGACATATTTTTATTTAATCTTCTTTAAGATTGTAAGTACAAACTTGTGTTTGTACGTTACCAAAACGTTCCTTGTTAGGGTGACGTCATTGAAGATGGAATCACTACATAGTATAAAACAAAGTCGCTTTCTCTGTCTCCATGTCCATTTGTATGCTTAAATCTTTGAAACTACGCAACGGATTTTGATGCGGTTTTTTTCAATAGATAGAGTGATTCAAGAGGAAGGTTTATATGTATAATAACATCCATTAAAAAGTGGAATAGGCTATATATTTTATACCCGTGTGAAGCCGGAGCGGGCCGCTAGTAAATGAATAAATTTATTTCTTAGTCTTCTTTTTTCGATTCCTCATTCTTATCTAAACCCTTGCATATAGTAGAACAGCTCTCACAAAGAGTCTCATTTAAAACTCTAGTTAACCTCTGTAGTTCTTCATTCACGTTATCAGAGACTACATTTTTAACTCGTATCATACTGATAGCATCCTTAATTTCGCAGCCTATAGTATGAATAATACATTCATCATTACACGAAAAAGTTTCGTCTTTCTGTAGTTCTTCATTCGCGTTATCAGAGACTGCATTTTTAACTCGTATCATACTAATAGCATCTTTAATTTCGCAGCCTATGGTATGAACAATACATTCATCATTACACGAAGAAGTCTCGTCTTTCGGTGCGGCAGATGGCGTTGTATTTTTCTTACAATCACATATATGTATTATTTCTTGCTCAGTTTCTGAGCTTTTTGAACTAGTTGAAGGCAGTTCTTTGGATTTTGGTATGCAAATATCAGCTTTAGATACACACTTTTGTTTAGATTTCGATTTATTTCGTGTTTTAGATTTACTTTTTTGTGTCAATCTGTCCATTTTGGGTTTGCCTTTACTAGTGTTCAAATATTTCTTACGTTGAGTATTTTTGCCAATAGATTTGTTGCATACATCTTTGTCAGTATTATTTTTAGTTCGTTTACTAGTTTGGCCGTACAAGCTGGTTGGTTTCGTTGCGTTTGTCGTTTCACAAATTGGAATGGTTTGTGTGCTTTTATCTAACTTCTTTGTCAGCGAATTTTCTGAGCAACTCTCGAAACAAGTTTTCTTTATCAACACCTCATTTTCACACTGACTTAGTGTCAAACTGGGATGAGTTATCATACTGTCCAAGCATTTGTATTTCAGCTTTTCTAAACTCCGTTGCTTTGGACTTGATTCATTAACCTGGGGACCCGATGAACATTCTCTCGTGTCACTACCTTTAGATTGCCGTGACGTTGAGGGGTAGTTCTGCTGTTCACATTCTTTTTTACACACATTGGATATATCTGGCTCTAAACTTTTTTCTCGTTTATTCAATTCTTTGGCACTAGTTGAAGAAACTGCTACTCTTAAGCTTTCTGAACAAGATTTAGAACTTGTTTCTAGATGGGTCACTTCGCTTTTCTGCCAACGAACATACGGGGTGCTACGAGCAGATTTCGACTCCAATAAATCTTCATCCTTTGATTTTTCGATACTACTTCGGCTTCGGGAGTTATTTGATGACTTGACTTTGTTTAGCTTTTCACGATTGACGAATATGGAATCTTTCCTTGTCTTTACGTGTTTAATAATATTAAAGTTACTCGCACATTCATCGCAGATAAAAGGTTCCTCTTCGTTGTCTGATATTACAGTTTCGTCAGTTTTGTGGTTCAACATCAGCTTTATAAGAGAACACATAAGCTTGGCTAACTTTTCAACTGATTCTTGCTCGTGTAAATTGTTCTCAACACATTCATTGGATTTAGTTACGGTGAGTTTGAATTCAGAAATGACAGTTTTTTGACACGATGTTGTCTTTATTAATTTGAAGTCAGACACCATAATTTTTTCTCCTGATATCGATGTACAACAAGGTTCTGTATCAACAACTGCAGAAGTGTGTTTAGATGATCGACAGCACACTGATTGACAAGATATTTCGATATGATTTACCATGTCACAAGAAGTTTTTGACTCCTCTTTGCATACAGCTTTACAAATATGGACTATTTCAGTATCTACATCTTGTTCATCAATTTCCTCTACACACACACACTTATCGTTACAATCACATGTTTGGTCATCTTCTGTAGAATCAATTTCATTTTCTTGTGCTTTCAGAGACAACGCCTCTTGCCGTTTCATTCTATCTTTACGCATCTTCACCAATTTGATTCTGTAATGGTTCTCTCTGAATTTCTCTTCCATAACTAAATCGATGTATCGAATAGTTGCACGACACCTGGGTATTATTATCTTTCCGAGAATATTCATTTTCCTATAAAAACAAAAAAGTACATTATCTTCATCAAAAGAGATGTTAGTGGTACCTATAACCGCCAAGTATGTATGAATAGGAATATAAATATTAGCGATGCGAAAGAATTATGCTGGATTCATCAATGCACCTGTCACATTGAGTACTATCTGGTCTACAAGAGGGTTTGAGGTGGCCATAGAATTATTACTTTCGCAATGGCGGAGATGCATATCTGATCTTCTTACTACTCCGTAAGGGTGCAAGCTTAAAAGCTTTTACCTTTGTCATCAATGCAATTAATAACTAATACATACATACACATCACGTCCATTTTCCTATGGGATAGTCAGAGACTTCATCCCCGTTTATCTCCCTGTCAAACCACTGTGTCTTCATAAAAATCCATACACCACACACATACATACACATCACGCCTGATTCCCTGTAGAGCGGTAGACAGAGCACGGATCCCCATTTGTCCCACTGACAGACCACTGCTTTATTGACACTTATACATCTTCTCACACACACTCGGTGGTTATAGGTAACGAAAGTTTCTCACTTTCTTGCACTTTCTCTCTGCTCCTTCAGAATTCGAATTCTGTTTCTCAAGTCAATGAGCTTAAGTACATGTATGAGGAGGTTGTACCAGGCTGTTTTCGCCATATCCACTTCTTTACCTCCTTTGCCTATGCCCATGTGAGGGTAGGAAGGCCTTGAGGCATCCTGAAGGGAGAAGAACAGGTGAAATTATAGTTATAAGAGATTCACGATTTATACTCATGATTAATAACTAACGGGACTTATCACGTAAGTTTTATATAATAATAATGTGTAAGCCGCGGGTTATTGATAAAAACGTAGCAGTGAGGTTAGTCAGCGATGAATCTGACAGGACGCTGCGTTGGAGGCGAAGAAATATGAATTGTCAGTCTGCTCGTGACCAAGGCTACTGCAATGTAGCCGAAACGTCGGGTTAATAATACAGGCAACTTTAGTAAATAAAAATTTACGCGATAAGTCCCGTTTAGTTATTAATAATGTACAGGTGAAAATTGGTTACATTCATTTTACAGTCGCTAACAGTTCGGAAACGTAAGCAAACCTGCCTATCTCTCAGAATAGGTAATAGTCAGTGCCTTTATATGGCGATACGGTTCATAACCTATCACGTTGGGTGCTGTCTATCTAGTGAAACGCTGGCTTCAAGTGACCCAAACCTAACATGACTTCGAAATTACGGAAATGCACTGAAATCTTTTACTACGCCGTCACAACAAAAAAGGGAGTCTGTATACACAAGTCATGAAGCGTATGTATGTAATGTATATTCATATTACAAGAAAACGGGACTTATGACGTATAGTTTTTAAACAACTTATTACCTTCATGCCCCGACGTTTCGGCCATGTTGCAATGGCCTTGGTCGCGGGTCAACTGACGTGCGAACAAGATGTCTACGTCTCCATCGAAACGTTCGGTCAGATTCACCGTCTACCCTCATTTCAACGCTACTTAAAGGCACTTATACACACTACACTAACAGTATACGGTTAAGACTATCTGGTGAACTTGTGGATTGGAGGTGGCCATACAATTACTACCTTCGCAATTGTGAAAAAGAACACGCGTGAGTTAAAAGTAAACAACCCAATAATTATTTATAAATTAATTAAAGTTAAGTCAGTTGATTAATATAATAAATAACGATTCTAATTAAAACAATTGTTCTGTCTGCTCCTAAATTTGTAATAGTTTATGTTCTGATTGTAATAAATATATAAATAACTATTTTTTTTATTATTCGCGGCGCCATACACTTACACAACTCGTGCCTAACTACCCCGCAAGGGTTGATGGTCGTGAATAACATATTCTAACTACTCACTTTAGTTACTATATAGTCTTGAACGTTCTTAGTCTTGAAAACTTTACAACCGACTATTGCCTGTGGACAGAAAAACGATGTTATGTTAGAAGTACCTATAACCGCCGAGCGAGTATGAAGATGTATGTGTAAAAGTAGTTTGTGCGGATTGAGTAAGATTGGTCCGTGCCTACCCCTCTACAGGAAACAGGCGTGATATGTATGTATGTATAAAGAAAAGAGTATAATGTGTATGTACATATGTAAGTACAAGAATTAGTAACGGATGTCTGCATGCAATGAAATTGTTAAAATCGGTACTGACATTAGAAATATTTATATCATATTTTTATAATTTATCAAGGCAGGTGTACACAGTGTGAAGAACAGAAGAGCATGTATGAGAAGGTTAAAGGGTGTGAGTGAAACAAGGGCGATTTATTACCCGTTCTAGGTGGCGATCGATACTCTCTGCCTATCCCGTTAGGGACGTAGAGGCGTGAATATACGTATGTATAGTTTTAGGTTCTGAAACATTATATTAAGTCCCCAAATTCATCGAGGCCATTAACAATACTGAGTTCCTCAAATATGTATGCTAGTATTTACTTAATAATTCAGTCGTTAGGTGCTTGACTCTGTATCAGTGGGTACAGGGTTTAAAATTCTGAGCTTGTACCAATGAAAAAGATATTCACGATGTTTACTGATTTTAAATGTACACTTTCGCGAATTGTTTCCTAATTTGAAATTTCAGAAATAGGCACTCTAGCTTCTGACTAGCCCGGCACAAGTTGGGAAGCGTATGGTATTTCGCAATAAAAAACGTAATCAAATACTACCGTGAGAGAAAACATCATGAGGAATCCCACCGGTTCCCCGAACTAGTAGAATAGCGCTTGTAAAAGCGACATGGCTTACCACCTGTCACATTGAGTACTGACTAATCAACACGTGGGTTCGAGGTAGCCATAGAATGACTACCTCCGCCTTTCCCACTCGAACCCCTGACTACACCGCAAGGGTTAAAGGTTGTGAAGAGTTTATTATGATACTAGCGACCCGCTCCGGCTTCGCACTTCTGGCTATTTAATGGATGTTATTATACATATAAACTTTCCTCTTAAATCACTATCTATTAAAAAAAAAACCGCATCGAAATCCGTTGCGTCGTTTCAAAGATTTAAGCATACAAAAGGACATAGGGACAGAGAAAGCGACTTTGTTTTATACTATGTAGTGATTTACCTCCGTTTCTATCTGGGTAAACACCATAGCGTTGAGGGAAGGGTAGAAGTATCGACACCTGGCCAGCAGCAAGTAAGCCTCACGCCACTCCTGTTCATACTGTTGGTACATTCTGAAAGTTATATCAATTTACATACATATACATTTCTTTTGTCATTTACATTCAAGTGTGTATAAAGAAAGAAAATAAGAAAGAAACTGTTTTTTGTTTCTTTAATAAGCCATTCACCACTAAGGTTATGTCGGCACAAGTACAAATACTGATGACATGGCGTTTGCACTTGTTATCCAGTCGCCAAGGTTACACCAACGCCGCCAGCCGATACAACCGAAGAAAAACGAAGTCGAAGCAGCAATTCTGCTCTTCCTCGTTCTTTGGTTCGTTACACTTGAGAATCCAAATATAATCCCAAAGCAAACATATTTAGCCAGTTTGGCATCACAATTGACTAAATATTCATAATTATTTTTATTATATTACTTGTATTTGCAACGTTCACTGAACTGCCCACTTTATTGACGAACCATACACGACTGAAAGAAACTTTATTCACTACATTAACAAAAACACAAACATGGAAAAAATATATGTAAAGAAAACCATTGATGATGAAAAGGTGCTGCCTCAGTATACGATGCAGCTAGGCTGCATCACTGGTCCTCCGACAGCACCATATATAGTAGTGTTATATTAAAATGTATATAACTAAAGAATAAATATTTTTCTTTCTTCCTTTCCTTTAATCCCTTTCGGAGTGGACAGAACCACGAAGATTTAGTATCTCCTAGGTCACTTTTTAGCATAAATATTGGGGTTGTGATGTCATATGGAACATTGGTGACATGTTGCTAAACCATCGCTCAATTGGTGACATTTATTCCTAGTCACTTCCTACGACATGCCGTGTAGAACGGCAGCTAGTTAGCATTCGGTTAACGTCCCAGACTAGGTGTTCATAGTTAAATCCATTAGTTCTCGTGTTAGTCTAAGATGTAAATAATATATAATATAATAATTATAATATAATATAATTGGACACTATTACATCAATATTAATTGTTGTATGCAATAATACTATTGGTTCTATAGTAATATTGGTATAGTTATACTACAGTGAGAGAAAACATCGTGAGGAAACCTACCTGTTCCACGTACAGGTGCTTATTTTATTTATTAGTGCTTGTAAATGGTGAACCACCACCTGTCACATTGAGTACTGATTACTGGTGGACTATCTCGCAATTGCCAAAATGGACACATGAACCTCTGACTCCGCAAGGGTTAATAATCCTGAACGCGTTTGTCTTTAGTCTTATTTTAATCATATGTTTGTTACATACATCAAACACAGTTCTTTCGTCTTACCTGTTCAGTTGTTTAAACAGACGTTGAAGCTTCTCAGTGGCCGAATCGAATGATATTTTCATGAATCTGTGTCCCACGATAGCTAGGGCCAAGCGATGCTTGTAAACTTGCTTCGCAGCCTGTGATGGCATCACGGGGTCGGGTGTCACGTGAATGTCATCGAAATCTGTGTCTGGGGGGTCAGAGAAAAGTAGATGATAATAATATATGGGACACTTTTACAACAGTTGAACTAGCCCCTTGGTAAGTTCATTTCAGACTTGTGTTTAAGGTATTGGTTAACGTATATTTAAGAAATATATACTTATTATATAGATAAATGCATATATAGCATGTATAATCAACAACCAGACTGGAAAGCAGACGAAAAGTGTAGTTCTTAAACTCTGTCTCCACCGGGAATCGAATCCAGGACCTCACGATTAGCGTTCAGGAGGTTAACCAATCACGCCACGGAGATTGTCCAAACTTACATAAACATACGCTTCATGACGATGTGAAGAGGTGAAACCTCACTCCGAAATTTTGAAGGCATGGTAAGTATGGATCACTCGAAGCCCACGTTTCCCTAGATAGACAGCACCCAACGTGATAGGTAGTGAACCGTATCGCCGTATATAAGCACTGGCTATTACCTATCCCGGGAGAAAAGTTATTAAAAAAGGGACACACTATACACAGGTCGTGAAGCGTATGTTATGTAATGATGATTACTACTTGCATTTTGCTCTCCAGTTAAGTTATACAAGCATGTTTTATCTGCAATAATTGTAGGACCAACATTGAAATTTCTATTATGTACTGATTTGATCGTAAATCCTTTGATTTTTCAATGTATACAATTGTAAACTGAAAGAATAAGCAAACTTCTACATACCATCTTGACTCATCTTGGCGAAAAGTTAAATTACACTTTAAAGATTTATTAATCACATTTCCAAATTTTGTATATATATTTTTTGAAGTTTTACACTAATCCATGCAAATACAAATTTACTACATTAAATCCTCATTCAATTTTCAGTCACTAGAAAAGAGTTGCTAATTTACTTGCTCTAATCATTTAGAAACAATTATGTTACTAAAATATCTAAAATCGTAACTCAGTCTTGATTTCTTTTTTATACATCCACGCCTTTACATCCCTAAGGCTATAGGCAGAGACTATTAGGCCACCTGGAATGGATGACAAATCTCTCTTGCTTCACTCGCACCCATTAACCTTCTCATACATGCTCTACAGTTCTTTACGCTATGTAGTTGCTTGGAAATTGGTTTGGTCCTGGTTCCTTCAGTTACTTTTAACAAATATTTGATCAAGATACGGACGCCCCCTGCCAGGTGAACCGAAGATCTGAAGAATGTCGTTGGAAGTGGCTGGATGAGGGCCACGAGTGATCGTGTTTTCTGTTGAACCCTTGCCAAGGCAAATCCAGCAATGGACTGTTACAAGCTTATTGTTAATCGATACATTTATTATTTTTTATTACCTGCGTCATGAATGATTAATCAAATGGAGCAATTGGAAAATGAAACACTAGAATAGTTAGAACCTGTTTTATTTACTATTAAAAAAGTGGTCGAAAAAGTATATGTAATTTAAAAAATAATACAAGTTCAGAAATTAACAATCATTGAATCTTTTCAGTATAACTGCATGTGAAGAATTGGTATATTGAAATCGTATGAAAACTTGGTGAAGTATATCTTGGTCTTGGTAGACCTATTAAATTGAGCCAATGATCGCCTGCATAATATAATATTAAAATATATGAAAAAATGTGTTTGTGGTTAGATGGACGCCCGATAGAACTGAACTCTTGATATACTTTTAATTACTTAAAGGTATAAATAGCCAATATTTAATTTCAATCAATATTTTGTTGATCGACCGATATTTTTACAAGTCTGACATGTACCTTATGTTCTTTCAAAACAATTGTTTTTTTTAACAAATATTGTTCAAATATTTGCTATAAATTGATGTAATAATGTTCTTTTACATATTCATTGTAGAAATGGTGTAATATTCTGCCAATTGAACTAGTTTCAGAAAATTGTTTTACACTTTTCCAATATTTGGATCATACGTCAAAACAAATTGTCTTCAAAAATTGATTCGTCACCAATAATTTAGTTTTCCCTAATTTTTGGAGCTCTTTTTGGTATCCACACTTTCTTGTTCAACCATCTCGCAATTTTCTAGTTCAATATCATTCAACTGTCGTTCATCTTCATTTTCTAAATGCTCAAGTAAATTCATCGCACTATCTGTTACTAGCCCAAGATCATTGTACTGTATCAAACAGTCCATAATTTCCTCCAACTCTACATGCATTTGCTGTATTATATCATACTCGTCATTCTTCATTCTCTTTCTCTTTTTTTCAATATCGAGGGTTTTTTTATTGTAACAGACACCTTGTAAGATAGGTTTCTTTTGGATTTGAGATTTTGGTGCATTTAACACTGGGTTTATAAGCTGGTTGATTTTGAATGCTCTACAGATGCCATCGTTATCATAATCACAGACTTTTTGCTGTATTTCTGGCGCTATTGTTGAAGGAGCTTGTTTATTGTTGTTATTACATTCTTTTTCCACCTGCTTTTTACATACTATCTCAACTGGAGGTTTGGTGAAACTTTTGCTCTTTAAGACTTGTAACTCTCTTTTCATGTTATCTAACGCTAATTTCATATTATCTATTTCTATCATGTACCTATCCCTTTTTAAGCTTGCTCCCGATGTTTTCCTTTTAATTTCGCAAATTGGAGGTTTGTTCTTTAGATTCTTGCGCCCAGATTCTAATACCCGTTGAACTGTATTTTGAATCGATCTCATTTTTTCCAAAATGTCGTAAAATTCACTTTCCGTTGTTGTTTGTTTTTCTCTACAAGGATGCTCTTTACAGAAACACTTCGAACTCGTCGTACAACTTAGAGATCTTTTTCTATTCGTGTTCATCTTTGCCAACCCATTTGTGAGTTTACCTTCGTGTTCTTTCATCCTTACCGTGTAGGGGCCTCCACTTCTTTTCATCACTGGTTGTTCCATTGCGGTAAAATTTTTGTCTGCGCAGCATGGATCGCTGAAATGATCGAACACCTTTTGAATGGACTTGTCTATGTCTTCACAGTTGTCATTTAGGTCATTGGGGTCAAATTTGTTCTCGCTACAAACAGGTAAGACTCTAGACCGGGTGCTTTTCTTCTCGCAGATATTATTCTCACATACAATTTCTCTTTCTTCACCATTTTCGTGATGCACAGGCGCATTATTGGGCGCTGTGATTTCGTTTTCCTTACATTGTTGTTTCTCGGCGGTGAGTTTATTGCAAGATATTACAGAGGTAGCTTTTTCGATGTTATGAACAGAATAAGGGCGATGACAGGTTCCCTTCTCTTCCATTTCGGTTTCAGTTTGAATGCTTTTGTCGTGGGTGACATTTTTATAATACGTAGGATGCTCTTGTATGTCTGGATTAACATACTCTTCGTAATTTACAGCTCGAGATATAGTTTTGGGAAAATTTACACTATTTGCTTTATGAACGTTTGAGTTGTCATTGCAGATTGGGGTGCTGATTTTGTCTGGAAAAGTACATGTGTCATCATTGCAAACAGTCTCAGAGCTGTGTTTCGATAGATTAGGAGGACTTTTACAGTCACTTGTATTTGAAGGTGATTTCTTTGCAGTGACCAAGTCATTATTCACACAGGAATTTTGCGGTGTAGTTTTCTTTGCTTCAACTTTTTTAGCCTTACGAGTCTTTTTAGAAGATTTTTTTGTTATTTTCTTGGAAGTTTTAAGTTTGGGACCATATTTACAAGCAGGATCGTCAGGTACAGGTTCGTTACCAGAACCAGGTGTCTCTTGAGAATGATAGAAAATTTTGTTCTGAATTATCACGTTTCCCATACTGTCTTTGCCATTGGCAGCGGGTTCGAGAATATATTTAGACTCAAAAGTCCAAAGTGGCTGCTCATTTATTGTACTCGATTCTATGTCCTTCTTTGTCGTCATCTGCACTGAGCTAGGGAATTCTTTATGTGAAACCCTTTTTCCCGTTTTAGGTTTTATTTCTTCTTTGCTAACTTTTGAGGAACGTGGTTTGGCTGATTCTTCCGATTTGGAATCTGAGCTTTTTCCAGACAAACCACTCAACAATTCGGCTTTTTTGCCATAAATCGAGTAGACTTTCTCAGCTATCATTCTTTGCAGATCCTTCCTAATGTTTTCTTTGTCGACCTCAGTAAGGTTTAGTTTCTCGGGTTTCGTATTATCAGTTTTCTCGTTCGTTGACGTTTTACTTGATGGGTTCGGCATAGATGTTACACTAGGAGATTTCTTGGAAAGCAACTCGGATTTTTTTCGCTTACAGTCACATTTTTTTATTTCTGTATCAATGTTGCTTTCACTCTTAGAATATGAATTGGAAGTTCTAATCTCTTCGGTTGATGGAATGTATTCTTCCTGCACTTTACGAGCATTCTTATGTGGACAATACACCTCTACTTCAGAATTTCTTTGTGCTTTCTCACGATTAATTTTAACTGGACAATACAGTTCTATTTCAGAATTTCTTTGTACTTTCTTAGCATTAGTTTTAACTGGACAATACAGCTCTATTTCAGAATTTCTTTGTACTTTCTTACCATTAGCTTTAACTGGACAATACAGTTCTACTTCAGAATTTCTTTGTACTTTCTCGCGTTTACCTTTAGCTGGACAATACACTTCTATTTCAGGATTTATTTGTACTTTATCACCATTAACTTTAACATTGGCTTTGATGCCCTTGCTTAGAGCTTTACTGACATATTTTGCTAGCTGTTCTTCAGTGATTTCAATGACTTTGCTGTCTTTTCGTTTATTAGTTTGCAACGATTTGCTTTCACTGGTTATGGACAATTTTTTCGTACTTCCAGGAGTTGGACTATCATCTCTAACATCGTCATTATTTTCTGTAGATGATTTGGTGTATACCAGCACATACATTTCTCCTTCTTTGCTGTCACCTAAAGTGGGCAATTGATATATTTTTGATGCATTTTTGACAATATTCTTAGCTTTCGATGGACATTCAACTGGCTGAGCACATAGAAAAGGGAACGATTTATTCGTTTCATTTGTTGATAATCGTCGAGATATATCTTGTAGGTTTTTTAGCAAAGCATCTTCTACAACTTTTTCAGATGACTTTTTTACGAGATTTTTTTCTGATTTCTCTCCACAACTGCATTGAGAGGTTTTAAAACAAACCTTGCTCATTTTGTGCAAGCTCTGATCCACACTCTTGCTATCTTTAGATGAATGAGAACGTCGCTTGCTGTTCTTGGAACTTGATGGAGTCATTCCTTTATTATCTTCTACATCATTAATTTCTAGACTATTCTCACTTTGTTTTCTTGTTTTTCGCTTCATTCTTTCGCTGAGACTATCTTTTAATATCGGTTTGACGGCTTCAATTAGGGTTTGCATTAGTTCTGACTTTTTCTTGGCAAAAGTTTCTTGGCAGCACCTACCGGTGTTCATGTCATTTACCGCTAATCTTATGGTCTTATACAAATCGCGCTTGATATGAATCGTTGGAGAGTTATCTTCTCTCGTTTCATGGTCAGATTTGTCTGAATGAATGCTTTCTTGTGAAGGTTTCTCACAAGCTTTCTCTTTTGATTCTACACTATGTAAACTTGAACGTTCGTCATCTAATTTCCGACTGGAATTTGCGAAATAGTTGGTTTGGGTTAAGAGCAACATTACTGTTTTCGATCCATTTCTAAAGTTATCCTTCTTCTCATTTTTGTTTAAAGAAGAGTGTGAAACCTGCGATTCTTGACTAACTTTGTATGAGGAGTCCATGCAAGTTCCATTGTCACTGGATTTGGCATACGACATATCTTCAGCAACAGTACTATCGTTGCTGTGTTCCGGTAACGGTTCCGTATGACTACCCTTACAATTCACTCCCGAATCTTGAGACTGGTTTTTGAAAGATTCTTTTGAGTAAATCTCCTCCACTAAAGTTTTATTATTTAGACAAGAGGAGGACAAGGGTTCCTCGGTACTGATAGTGCAGTTTTTAGACAACAGACACTTTTGTTCTAATATCTTATAAATAGCGGTACAAAACGCCAGCGCTAACTGCGAAGAAAAGTTTGTAGACATCAGAACTGTATCATCTTCACTGAAATCGACAAGAGGGCGGCAAAGCGAACACCTTCTATGCTGTTGCAAACCATCGGATCTAAACTGATTTAAAGACTTAGTAACTAATTCATTGATTTTTCTGTAACCCATTTCTGAATATACTTTTAATAACGGTACTTTCTTTTTCAGGCCATCTAACGAAGGTTTAGATGTATGGCTTTTCACAGAATTTGCAGGTGGTGTGTGCGGCTCCTCTTGTTCTTTATGGGGATCATCTGAGTCACATTTATTTATATTACTTTTATTATCTTCAACACTCTCAATTTTAATACCAGATGGCGCCTTTTCTTCAACTATATCAATATTATCTATCAGAATTAATCCTTCATCTTTTATATGAGTTACATTTGAATCTTGAATAGTATCGGATTCTTTAGGGACTTTTGTAGTCAATTCGCTATTTAATGGTTGCGTGTGAGTAGATACAATATTTTCTATATCGTAGTTCGACATGGCTCCAACAGCGACATTGGTAGGACAATTTTGTATGGATTTATTCTCCGTTACTGGCTCTAAACTTTCAGAAGAGGCCATCGAATCATTGTCAGAAGGCTCAACACTGGTTCCGGTTATAGATTCTATTACTATTTTAACTTCATCACTCAAGGTGGCAGTTATGTTTTCAATGAACTCTTGGTGAGATTTGCACAGGTTAGGCTGCGTCAATATGGTGCTAGATTTCTTGCAATCTTTCAACGGTTGCTCCTCGAACATAGATTTTACGAAAACCGTTTGCTGTTCCGACGCTTTAACGCTAAACGTTCCGAACGTTTGTACCGATGCTCGTGAAGTAGACAGACTGCTCACGTAAGTGCTTTCCAAAAGGGAATATCTCCTGTCAAACTCCTGAAACAGTCGGTCGGCGATATCGTAAACGTGGGGGCATGACCAATCGGTTTGTACAAACACGTGACTGTAGCTGCTTGTTATGTTTTCGGCTGACTTATCAGAGTCATGGCCGTAATAAAGTTTGAGTCTTCTCGCCACCATCTCAATTTTACAGCTCTCTACTTCAGATGGGTAACCCGATGTGTCCAACACCGTTGATGCTGAATCATAGATGTTAGAAGAATCTGACAGCTTTATTGTACTCATGCTGAACTTGTCCTGAAGATCTTCATTGCGGCCGAAATCTATTTGGTATCTTTTAACGACATCTGATCTACATTCGCTGATCAGAAAGTCTGTGCTTTCCTTGCGTTGATAAATGTGATTTTGAAACTTAGCCTTGTGAAACACGCATTCACTGACTATGCTATCGAGTTTGCCATTTATAAAGTCTAACACCGATTGATCTAGTACAAAACTTGAAGATAAATTTGTCAACAAAGGCTGCCTACTACAGCTGCACTCCTTTTTGGTTTTCATTTTGTCGTCTAAAACCTCTCGGAAACAAAATATAGTTTCGTTTCTCACAAAACGGTAAGGAACTATATGGCGAACTGACTCAATCGTTTTTAATGTTGAATTTGATGATGATTCGGAAAGAGAGTTTTGTTGATCACAGTCGGCTAAATTTAACAAATCAACATCTCTTTTCACATACCAAACTCCATCTGTGTTGGAGTACAAGTCACGAACCAAACTATTTGTATTAATAACAACTTCTTCATCATTAGCTCCGGATGTTTTAGAAGTACTCTCACTATCATTACTACACATAGATTCGTTACAGCTAGTCGAATTTCCACTAGACTCATTCCCTGAAGATTCTTGAGTACCACCACTGCGGTTACTATAGCTTCCATCTGGATCTTTATGGTCTGAATCATCATCACGTTTGTGGCTATGATTAGGTTTGACTTCATCATGACAGGACGCGTGACTTGGCCCTGAAACATTCTCCGTCGACCTGTTAGCTTTCGGGGTTGATTTATTGCTACTTCCCAAAGCAAATCTGGAATTTATACTGTTGATCAAGTCTTCCATCGGAATTTGTATTGACAGAATAGAATCGCCTATCTTGACGTGAGTGGTCATGATTTTCTCGTTTGACAAATCCGAATTGGTATTCCGTAAAGTGGTTGATGAATCGTTTCTACTCTGTCTTATATTACAATGTGAATTATTTTCCATTAATAACGACAAATGTTGTAGGTACATTTTTAAGGTGGAAGTACTTTTAGCTAGGGCTGGGTTGCAATCATTACAGGAAGTACATGAGTTACTACTTGGTTCCTTCTGGCTTGAGTGGTGGGATTTTCTGCTCAGATTATTCGAATGATTCGATCTCGTAGAGGGTATGTTACGCTCCAACTCTTGCAACCTATTCGATATTGCGGTTACAGAAGATTTGTCATCCACTAAAGCTGAGACAGGTATTTTAATATACACAACTTCTTCAGACTTTATCTCTATTACACCTTTCGGTTCATGTCTACACGACTTGCTTGTATGGGCATCATCTTGGTCATCTAAATTCAATGTACCTGCCAAACCCTCATCCAGAATATTCATTATAGGCAGTTTAACATACAACACATCTGGTGCATCAGAATGCTTGCTTGCCTTATAATTCACCTGGCCACCATCAGCATCATTCTTAGCTACATCTTGACCATCTGTAAGTTTAGTCATCAGCGATTTGGACAATTCATCAGCCAGTGCGACTAACTGCGACATTTTGATACTAACATACGATTCAGACGATGTACTAGTCCCCAAATCTGCAGACGAATCAGAAGTGTCAAAATCTGTGGACGGTAGCTCGAAGTTCAAGCTGCCTTCTAACAAAGCCTTGTCTGAGTCCGTCGGACTGAACAGTTGGAAACGAAGGGAAATTGTATCTGCGGCCTCGTTTATCTCATTGATCTTGAAGATGGCGTTATCGTATTGTTTCGGGGCGCACTCTGCGAGGCAAGTTGGTCGCTGCTCGTCAGCTGACAGGCTTTTATGTGAGCAGACACATTGCCCATCACCGACGCCGCCCATAGCGATCTCTTCCAAACTGGCCGAAGATTTTAAAATAGAGGAAACTTGTCGACGCTTTTTCCATTGCACCAGCTTGAGTCTGTAAAACTCCTCACGGGCTATCTCATCTAACTCGTCCTTAATGTACGCAATACGATACAGCAGCCTTGGCACAATGATCTTGCCGAGCACGTTGATTCTCCTGCGGGTAACGAGAATATTTGTAAAGTTTTTTTAATAAAAACACATTTACGAAATGCATCGAATTATACGGTGAGGGAAAACATTGTGAGAAACCCACCTGTTCGACGAACAGGTAATAGTTAGTGCTTGTAAATGTCGACATGGCTTACCACCTGTCACATTGAGTACTGCCTATCTGGTCGACACGTGGGTTCGAGGTGTCCATGGAATTACTACCTTCGCAAATGCGGAGATGGAAACCTGAACCTCTCACTACCCTGCGTTTGTCTTTTTTGTTTTTATTTAGGTTGTTAGTCGCCTATCCCTTTATAGGAAATCGTGTTGTGTATCACTACATAGTATAAAACAAAGTCGCTTTCTTGTCCCTATGTCCCTTTGTATGCTTAAATCTTTGAAACTACCCAACGGATTTTGATGCGGTTTTTTTAATAGATAGAGTGATCCAAGAGGAAGGTTTATATGTATAATAACATCCATTAAATAGTGGAGTAGGCTATATATTTTATACCCGTGCGAAGCCGGAGCGGGTCACTAGTATATGTATGTTACTTACTTGTTGGCCGTTAGAAAAGCCTCCTCTAGAAGTAAATAGTTCATTTTGAGAGCAACTAGTTCTACGCTTCTGTCTATGAGTTGTAGAAACGCTCTCTTCACAGCCGCGACAGTGTGAACACCGCGGTTCAGCCCCAGATAGGAATAGCTGTCTTTGCCACTCTGAAAAAAACAATACATACATATATGCAACTTCCACTTTGGCTTTATAGATTCCTTTCGTAACCATCCCTTCATCCATCCGCTGCATGTGGCCAAACCACCTAAACATGATCTCAGTCACTACATCTTCAAACTTTGTCTTATAATATAGTATAATAATATTTGGACATTATTACTCAAATTGAACTAGCCCCTTGGTAAGTACATTTAAGACTTGTATTAAGGGTACTGGTCAACGTATATTTAAGAAATATATACATATTATATATAGATAAATACATATATATAGCATATATAATCAACGACCAGACTGGAAGCAGAAGAAAAGCGTAGTTCTTAGCTCTGCCTCCACCGGTAATCTTGGGGACCTCACGATTAGCGTTCAGGTGTCTAACTGATCCCGCCACGGAGGTCGTCATCATAATATTTCCCAATATTCTGAATAACACATGTAAACTCTTTGGTTAGTATTTTGGTATGAATTTCAGGGTTAAAAAGGTACTTACATTTATAATTTCATATTTAGCCAGTTTCAAGTTCATACAACGAGTAGTACTCATCTTACACTTCACTGTAGCCTGAAATACATACATAAATACATATACATTCACGTCCTTTAACCTCTTTACAGGTGGACAGAACCTTGGAGAAACAAAAACATCTCCTTGGTCAATTATTAGCATGAATATTGAAGTGGCTATGTCATTATGGTACAATGTTTTAGGGGCCCAAGTCTGCCAATGCGTTTTAGCACAAACGCAGTTTGGTTAAAGAGGATCCAGCGTAAAGAGCAGTTCTTGTTACGCGGTGCGGAGTCCAAATGGCGTGTTTTAATTGGTGCGGAGTCTAAAAATGTGTAGTAGAAAGAAGATACCTAATTTGATTGGTTGATGCCGTGTTTTGATTGGTTGTTAAATCTCCCCTTCATCACGCGTACCTCGTTTCACCCTGCGTAGTGCCACGCTAGTTTCCATACAAACATTGCGTAAGGCCCACTGTTCTTATTAATTACTCCACGTTGGTGGATGACTAAAAGTGTCAAATTTCACCATAAAATTCGGCACGAGTGTCAAAAAATGCTTATGCTTAAAATGCTTTTAAATATTCGTTTAAAAATTTCTTAATTTGTCACTTTTGCTTGTCCAAAATATTGTCTTTTGTTCTTATAAACTTAAACCTTATAAAAAGTTACTGGGACTGCACTATTAGCGCTGACTGTACATAAGGGTGTATGTATGAAGTTTGATAATACCGCCCTCCCCTTTTTACCACCGAACACGAAGATGCACAAAGAGGTATCATCCACACCTAGTGAATTTGCCAAGTGCCCGTACGAATCGCTTTAAAGCGTCCTTTATTATGCGGGCCGGCAAGGAGTGGAATTCCCTGCCTGCGTCTGTGTTTCCGGAAGGGTACAGTCCACAGACTTTCAAATCGCGGGTGCACAAGCACTTTCTGGGAGAGCTCGCTCCACCTTAGGCCTGACCAATCCAACTACTTGGATTAGTATGGGCCTAGAGCAATCCCATTCTAAATAAAATAAATAAATAAAATTGTATGTTGTGTATGTTAACTTACGTCATCTGGTTGTTTTGACAAGACCATAGCGTTCATGTCAGCTGTGCCGTAATAGTAATGGGCTCGACTTAGCGCTGAGAAAGCATTTTTCCAATCTCTCTCTAATGTTTGTGTTTCCCTGATAAACATATAATAGTATTTTAGGACACTATTACACCAATTGATCCAGCCCCTTGGTAAGTACATTTAAGACTTGTTTTAAGGGTACTAGTTAACGTATATTTAAGAAATATATACTTCTTACAGATAGGAAAATACATATGTAATATAATCAACGAAAGCAGAAGAAAAGCGTAGTTATTAACTCTGCCTCAACCGAGAATTGAACCGAAACCTCATTATTACCGCCACGAGGGTCATTACTATTGGACCTACACATGCATTCACGATTTAACCCTTTCAGGTTGGACAGAACATTGAAACTACATATCGCCTAGGTCAGTTTGAGCCTGAATATTGGAGTTATCATGTTATATAGAACATTGGTGACTAGATAGATAATACAACTCCATTTACTCTTAAGCTCTAAGCCGCGTACGACTGAACGGCAGCTAGTTAGCGTTCTTTTACATGTAGTACATAATTGGACCTACTTCAATAGTCGAATAGTCAATTGTCGCAGCTCATTGGAAATGCCTCTGGCAGTCCATTTCATGAGCTTCCTTCCCAACTTGGCCAGAAGAACACGGTTCCTCAACAGCTGAAGCGAACCCATAGATGGCTGTACGGGTTCATTTAAAAACATAAGATCTGTGGGCGCTTCTGTAAACATATACATTCACGTTAGGAGTACCTTTAACCGCCGAGTGTGTGAGAAGATGAATAATAATAATATTTGGACATTAAGACACCAATTGAACTAGCCCCTTGGTAAGCTCATTTAAGATTTGTGTTAAGGGTACTAGTCAACGTATATTTAAGAAATATATACATATTATACATAGATAAATACATATATAGCATATATAATCAACGACCAGACTGGAAAGCAGTAGAAAAGCGTAGTTCTTAACTCTGCCTCCACCGGGAATCGAACCCGGGACCTCACGATTAGCGTTCCGGCGGCTAACCGATTATGCCACGGAGGTAGTCGTGTATGAGTGTCAATGAAGCGAAAGTGGTCTGTCTGTGGGACAAATGGATCCGTGATCTCTGCCTCTACAGGGAATCAACCGTGATGTGTATGTATGACGTCTGATGATAAGAACAAAAGACAATATTTTACATTTTACACTCTACGTTCGCGTGCTTCGAAATGAAAAATATTGTCGTTTTTTCTTCCAAACGTAAACCTTATAAAAAGTTTAAAATAATGTTTCTGATTTCTATATACATATATTTTCGGTAAACGTAGTGCAGGACGCCCGCTACTAGATGGATCGATGACCTGAAGGTCACTGTTAGTGGTTGGCTGAAGGCCACGAGTGATCGTGTTTACGTGCCCTTGGGGAGGCCTACGTCCAGCAGTGGACTGACATAGGCTGATTGATTAATTTACATATAAGTGCATCTATTCTACTGTGGAAAAACATCCTGAGAAAACCTACATCTTATTTATAAGATGTAATAATCAGTGCTTGTAAATGACGACATGGTTAACTACCAGTCACGTTTTGGTATTATTTTACATGTAGTTGGAGGTATATAAATCCGCAATCGCGGATATGGATTCCCGAACCTCTGCGTTGCGTAAGGGATAGTGTTCGTGTATGTTTGTCTGCTTACCTATGTCATCGTTGTCGTCATTCATTTTGAGGCTTTTTGGGTACAAATACTGGAAAGAAAAATAATTTCGGCCTTATTTCCTATTAGTAAGGTCAGTAGGTTGAATACATTTTAAAGATACTATTGTGTAGGTGGTATGGATGGAATTTGGATAGAAATTAATGTTTTTGGTTTGTGTTTTGAATCTTGGTTTATGTTTCCAGGCATAGACTAAGACTTAAGACTTGGACTAAAGACTTAAGTAAATATCCTACAATAACATCATTATTATTATATACGCTTCACGACTTGTGTATACACACTCCATTTTTTATTGTAGTCAGAGGCTTCAGTGACCATCTCGATTCGAAGGCATGTTAGGTATGGGTCATTCAAAGCCCGCGTATCACTAGACAGACAGCACCTAACGTGATGGGTAGTAAATTGTATCATTGTATACAGACTCTGGCGATTTAACGATCCCGAAGGATAGGCAGGTTTTCTCACGATGTCTTCCCTCACCGTTAGCGATTGTAAAATATTTGTAAGAAAATCGTTTTTTTTATCACAGTCTTTATATCGTTGACAATTGGTAATTCAAAAATCTGATCATAAACTGACTTCATACATACAATGTCCGCTTTCATACGGGTAGGTAGATATCACGGATCACGATTTCGCTTCATTGACATCCACACTCGTCCTCATATACACTCGAAGGTTATAGATACGTCGTCTATATGACCATCTTACGTCTTACTGGGCTGGCCCCTACGTAACCGCCCTTCCACTTCACTCAGATATATTCCTTTTGTCCCGCTGTCCAAACCATCGCATGCCCTTTCAATCTTAGTCACTACATCTTCTTTCAAACCGCAACCATCAATCTTTTTTTAAACTTTTAATTGCAGTCACTCGTAAAAAAAAATTATGTATAAGTACTATCTTTAAGCCCAGGAATGAAAATTAATAAATGTTTATTGAGCTCTTATTGTTAATTTCGCCATCTTGTTGGTTCTAACATAATATCACGTTGCGTTTGCCACCAAACGTAAGATACCCAGCTGAGTTGGAACCTTTTTGCTGCGACAATAACATGCACAAGCTATACCCCCTAAATTGTAAGTTTGATTTGTAAAATATTTGTATTGTGTATGTTTTTGTGGCTGTAAATAAATGCTTCATTATTATTATTAATCCCACTCATTCTAAAAATTCAGGGCTCAGCCCTTTCTTAGGCAATAGTGTATTGTTTTTTTAATTCTTTACTAAGCTATTCACCACTTATGTTATGTTGGCTGAAGTACAAACACTGACGCCACGGCGTTTGCACTTCTTGTTATTCCATCGCCATAACGAAGTCGAAGCTCCAATTCTTCTCTTCCTTGTTCTTCGGTTCGTTCCAGTTGAGGATCCAAATCTTATCCCAAAGCGAACATATTTAGCCAGTTTGGCATCATAATTGACTAAATATTCAGCCGAAAATAATTATTTGTATTTTCAACTTTCACTGAGCTGCTGACTTTGTTGACGCATCATAGACGACGAGGCAATAGTGTATTAATACTATAAATTAATAGTTTTTGTTTGTACTGCATAGTTATAGTCTTAGTTAATACTTAATGCATATGTATAATTTTAAGTAAATAAATATATTATTCCGCCGTCGTACGAGAGAAGGGCACATCTATCATTTTGGTCAAACAGATAATTGGTATTAAAGTTTTTACCATATTCTGCTTCATAATGTGGAAACCTTATTTATGCCTATGTTATCTCCGAATCCCTAGAAGATAAAATTCTACAAAAATATTGAGCAGATGTGCCATTTTTCTACGAAAGTACGAGTATATAAAACAATTTCAAAAAAATGTTAGTCGTACCCTTTTTTCTTATATTACTATCCGCTTATCACTCTATTTTAAATTCAACATCTACAATAAAATCAGTTAAATGATTTCGTTTCGCAAATCCCACACTAACAAGCTGTCATATTTAACAAACAAGTGAATGCCCTTCAAAAGGAATCGGTACTCATTCACACCTCACCCTAAAGAAATTTCTTTTATTTCAATGCAAAGTGTTCGAATCAATGGGTTTCAATTCAATGCTTTTAGGGACAGGCGGGAAGAATTGTAAAGGACTTTTCTTGAGAGTTTCACACTTGTAAGGGATAAGAATTAAATGTAGGTTAAGGTTTTTAAAGGTTTAGGATTGATAAAATGTAACCAGAAAGATATTTATCGAAATGTCATATGTACAAAAAAAACTGAAATCTAACAAAAAGTATATATTTACACAGCGCCACTAGTGTTCCGAATTTAGCACCCAGAAGCAAAAGCCCCTAGCAGACTAGCAGCGTTGCCCCGCTGGATAGCCAACGACAACCTCTGGGCCAAAAACTCCCCGGCACGTCTATCAAGACCAAAAACATTAATTTAATGTCTTATTAATATTTTTGACAGAATATTTATTCATTTTACAAGAAAAATTAACTTACTTTTATATAATATACATATATGATAAGTCCCGTTGATTTATCTTGTAGGAATATTTTATAAACAAAGTATTATTTTAGTTATCCGAGGTTTTGGCCATGAGTCAACTATCTTATTAAGCAACTAGGTAAGTAAGTTTGTGAAGAAAATTCAGATAGGCTATTCTTCTTTGTATAATTTTTTGTCATATTCATCTTTGTCTAAGCATTTTAGTAGTTCAATTGAAATGCATTAAATGCTTTTTATTTAACATAAGGATCATAAAACCACCTATTGAAAGTAAAAAAAAGACTTTTTCTCATGAAAAATTGTATTTACCATTAAGTAATTAATGTAAAAAAGAAATATAAATCCAATAAATTATTTTTTTATTTTAAATAATAGTTTTATTTTGAATTGTTTAATTCAATAAATGTACACGTATATCTATGATAATAATGTCGTGCGTTTTCTTTGTAATTAATAAAACTGAATACATTAATATAATGAAACTATTGGCATTTCGTAAAGGAAAATCCTGCAGAGAAGAAATGCCAAGAAACTCTGCAGACATTCATTCAACTCAATATAATATAAACTACGGACCCCATAGAACTTTATCAGACCCGCACATTCAACAAAGGCTGTAACCTAACACTATGCATAATGCCCTTCACACCTCTTTCAATTACAACCATTATCAAAGGGACGAACTACACCCTGGGACTTATCGACTCAGGCGGTGAGAAAGATTTTTTAGTTGGGAATAAAAAAGGGATTTATATGCATTGCTTTTTATACATAATAATATTGACGTCATTTAATCCTTTTTGGATTGGATATAACCTCGGAGAATTAGTATCTCCTAGATCACTTTTTAGGATAAAAATGCCATTTCAGATAGAACATTGGTGATAGGTTAGCCCATCACCCAATTGATTCCATGTACAGCCACCGTTAAAAGTGCAGTCCCAGTAGCTGTTTATAAAGTTTACGTTTATTAGAACAAAAAACAATATTCTTAATTTTGAAGCACGCGAACGTATAGTAACCATGACAATGCCACCTCGAACCCACGTGTTGACCAGATTGTCAGTACTCAATGTGACAGGTGGCAAGCCATGTCTTCATTTACAAGCACTAACTATAACTTGTTCGGGTAACAGGTAGGTTTCCTCACGATATTTTCCCTCACTGTAGTATTCGGCGCATTTCGTCAATGTATTTTTATTGTCTATTTATTTTGATTGTTACGCACTATTTTAGTATTTCCTTCAAAATATAAATGTTGCTCTCCAATGGTTCCGACATAAGACCAGCGTTGCGTTGGCTTTCAAACGCAACATACCCAGCTGAATTGAAACCCTTTTACTGCGACAATAACATGCACAAGCTATACCCCTAGGTTGTAAGTTTTAATTGTAAACGTTTCGTATTGTGTATGTTTTTGTGGCTGTAAATAAACGCTTTTTATTATTATTATATATTTTATTACAGTTTTTTTTACTAAAAATAATGTATACGTACACAAACACATTCTTGGCATTTCTCCTCGGCAGGTTTTTTCTTTACGAAATGCCAATAGTTTATTTTAATTTATTAGATTTTTTAAATTAAGGACACGTTTTCATGTGAAAATCTTGTTTATTGACATTAAATAAGTGATTTCATGATCCTTATATTGAATAACAGCATTTTATTTCATTTCAAAAGCATAAACATACATACATAAGCAACAGCAACAGCATAACATACATAACATAAACATTTTGTACAAACATTTGAATACAGATCTCTACACAATATTTTGCCATCATTACAAGCAATGCGTATTAATTTAAAGCCCATCCACACATGGGCACATCTAGGTATAGTTAGTGCTTACGAGTGCTATGAATAGCCTAGGTTCACGATTGCATTTGCCTAGACACTCAAAGCAAGCATAGGGGAGCAAATAAAAAAGTAATTGAAAGGAACTTAAATAAAAGCAAAGCAGACTCCATTTTATTTAGAAAAAGGTAGCCAGGGGCAACTGAGATAAAAGAGAACGTAATTTAAAGCGATAGAGTAAAGGAAATAGTGCATAGTTGTTTTTCGATCATCGAAATAGAAATACATGGAGTTAAAAAACGTTGCTCGATTTTGGCAGAATTGTCGCTGACCAAGCCATAGACAGAGCCATTATAAATATAAAATGTCATTTTGAAAAATAGAAATGAAAATATCATTCGAAGTTCTTAAAAAACATATAATAATTATTGTTATAATATGATGATTTTTGTTTTAATAATCTAGTGAGGTATCGAACAAAATTATTAATATAAGTAGATATGAGAAATATATAGTATACTACGGTGAGAGAAAACATCGTGACGAAATCTACCCCGAACAGGTAATATTTGGTTATCAGAACACGGCTTACCACCTGTCACATATAGTTCTGACTATGTGGTCAACACGTGGGTTCCAGGTTGCCGCGAGCAGATATAGTAATGCATACCTCTGACTACTCCATAAGGGTTAAAGTGGTCGTGTAGATGTTTGTCTTTGTTTCATCAATATGATATCTATCGCCGTCTGAAAGTATCTTTGAATATAATTACATTGCAAAAACAACAACATAATTTCTTTTGAATATACCGAAAATTCATTGCTACACAACTTTCAATATTCGAATACTTTATTCCAAAACCTTTGACAAACTCTCTCTATAATAGCAGAAATCTGAACATACATACAAAAACGTATTCAAATCTATAAGTATACACCTATATTCATCCACAAATCAATAGACAAAATCTATTTTTACAAAAAAGTTCCGGACTCAAATGGAACCTCTTTTGAATGGAAACTTTTTTATCAATTTCCCGCCAACTGCCATTTTAATGCGCAGAGAAAATTAATGGAGCGAACCATCCTGTCTGCTTTTAATGTTTTATTCCCGATTCTGGATTGCTGATTGGAAATTATTCTACTTGGAAACTACCATGTGAGTCTGTTACAATTTTAAACGTTTATTTTAGCCGCGTCCGCCATATTTGATAGTTTCGGTCGCGAAATTGGTTGGTTGAAACGGCAGTTTTTAATCTATGAAAACTAGTATCAATACGAATAGTAATATTTGTCATATCGTGACGTCATTGGCGTCAAACCAAATAGAGTTTTGAAAATATTCAGTTTATTCGTCTTAAGAAAATAGTGACGTCATAATGTCCCCACGATTAAACCAATGAGACGTGACAACGGTTGTCTGCAATTGGTCGATGTGACTTGTTTTCTCATTATCTAACGTCTCATTGGTCAGTTAAACCTCTGTATATGAGTACGTCACTATTTTCTTAACGCGAATATACTATACACATATTCTTTTTATAAAACTAACTAACAAACTAACTAAAAATTAACTTAGAATATTGATTATTATTCATATCATTTGCAGTCGCATATTACGTCTTATTTTTTTAAACTGTATTTGTTGTACGTACTTTGTTAATTAAAATATTTTGTTATATAAATTAATCTAAGTATTTATTATTTTGATTTAAATCTCGTTCGTTCGTCGTCGTATTGTTTCGTCGTTATATCGTTTATAATTACGTTCGTTGCCCATTTAGAGTAGATTTCAAGGAATTATTGGCTCTCATATATTTTCATACATACATACACATCACGCTTGATTCCCTGTAGAGGAGTAGGCAGAGATCACGGATCCCCATTTGTCCCGATCCTGACAGACCACTTTCGCTTCATTGACTTCTCATGCACTCTCGGCAGTTATAGGTACACCTAACGTCACCTTTTTTCAATATAGCGTCTATCTGACTGTTAATATATCATATATTTTTATACACAATAATAGTCTAAACTTCATCATCATATCATAATAATACGCTTTATGACTTGTGTATACACACTCCCTTTTTTATTGTGGCGGGGTAGTCAGAGGTTTGAGTGCCTATCTCCAAAATTTCGAAGGCATGTTAGGTATGGATCACTCAAAGCCCGCATTTCACTAACTAGAAAGCACCCAACTTGATAAGTAGTGAACCGTATCGCCATATATAGGCAGGTTTCCTCACGATGTTTTCCCTCACCGTTAGCGACTATAAATTATGTACGTAAATGATAAAACACATTTAAAAATTCATGGGTACATGCCAGAGCCGGGATTCGAACCTACATTTCTCATAAGAAGTCAGAGGTCTTACCCACTTGGCTACAGTCCCTATATGTTACACCTATATGGATTAAGGACTTTGAAAAACATCATGTAACTTAATGACACAAATATTCGAGCTTTTGAACTTTTTGTTCTACCAACTTAAGGATTATAAACTTGAGTATCTACATGTATTCACGATACTTCCTTGTTTACCCTTCCACTGCATGTATGTAACTATATCCTAGAAAGCCCCTGCAGATCTCAAGTTACCTAGGCCAGCCTAGACAAATACTAACCCTAGCCTAGGAGGGTCCCACCCTAATCCTTTGAAGTTTCAATAGAAATAATGTCAAGACTACGGATAGGGGAATAGACACTTTATGCTCACGCCTTGTGTAAGGGTAGGCAGAGCTCAGCTGCCTGGAAACGAGTGGATGGTAAATGGTAGAGATCTAATGTTTAGTATAGAAGCTTGGGTGGAGTGATTAAAAGAAGAAGAATTAAATAATATTTTCTTTAATAAATTGCGAAATATAACTTCTATAGTGAAGAGTGTTGACCACGAACCAAATATAAAGAGGACCCGACGTAAGGAGCGGTCCCCGTTACGCGGTGCGAAGTCTAAATGGCGTGTTTTAATTGGTGCGGAGTCTAAAAATGTGTAGTAGAAAGAAGATACCTAATTTGATTGTCCGATGCCGTATTTTGATTGGTTGTGATATCTTCCCTCTATCTCGCGTACCTCGTTTCACCCCGCGTAATGCTACGCTAGTTTCATACAAATATTGCGTAAGGCCCACTCCTCTGATTAATTACTCCATGTTGTTGACTATCTGGTCAACATTTGGCGTCCAGGTAGCCATAGAATTACTACCTTCGCAATTGCAGATATGGGAACCTGAAGCTCTGACTACCCTGCAAGGGTTAATGGTCGTGAACGCGTTTGTCTTTGTCTAATGTCTTTGTTCAGTTGTTGCAATCGTAATCAGTGGGTACGTAAGAGACTTTCGATTTGAAACAATAATCATATATTATACCTACTAGTGACCCGCTCCGGCTTTGCACGGGTATAAAATATATAGCCTACTCCACTATTTAATGTATGTTATTATACATATAAACCTTCCTCTTGAATCACTCTATCTATTAAAAAAAACCGCATCAAAATCCGTTGCGTAGTTTCAAAGATTTAAGCATAAGCAAAGGGACATAGGGACAGAGAAAGCGACTTTGTTTTATACTATGTAGTGATGTAAATAGATATAAAAACAATTACCCAAAATTTCGTAGGTTTATGCTCGTTTTAAAAAACAACTTAACCCAGTCTTAAATTAAATACGAAAATACATTTTTCTGTACAACAGAGCATGATATTTGCTTGTATCAAATGAAAACAAGCATCTACATATGAAAGGCGGATAGCCGACGGAAGGGAAGGGTTACTCTTGAGTGTAGATAGTATTTGAATTATAGTGGTTTGTTTTTAAAGGAAAAATGTATGCATTCAATACTCTATAGACAAACTGACGTTACGTGTAGAATAATAATAATATTGTAGGACACTATGAAACCAATTGAAGTAGCCCCTTGGTAAGTTCATTTAAGACTTGTGTAAAGGGTACTTACTAGTCGACGTATATTTAAGAAATATATGCTTATTATACTTGGATGATTATCTACATTCATAATTACATATATAGCATATATAATCAACGACGATTAGGGTTCAGGTGGATAACAAATCGTGCCACTGAAGTCGTCAATAAGAGTGTACACCAACATAATAGCATATTATAACTGATACTGTATTTGAATTCAAATATTAGAATAGTGCTATAACAAAAACTACACATCAAAACCATCAGTTTTTATTAATTATCCTTTGTTACTGATCAAGAAGTGTAGTGATATTAAACTGCGATTGTGCTAAATTAAAATTGTAGCCCTGGTCAACACATTGGTTCGAGGTGGGCCCAGAATTACTACTAAACTCCGACTAACCCGCTAGGAATAGTATTCGTGATAGCGTTCGTTGTTTTGTATCAAGCACAAAGGAACTACGAACACAATTTAAAATAGTAAAATAAATATTACATATATGTATGATATATAATCATAATAAATATTACATACATAGGCTGACCACATATAGGCATCTTTCCTCAATTAATCTTTTATCAACAAAGGCTTAATTAATTATGTTAGATTTAAGTGACGTAAATGAATAATTTATTATAGTTAATTCGTACCATGTATATAGATTACATGTTTATACAAGTATATAAGTATTTACATTGTCACATTAGGGACATCCTTTGAAGGTAGATTTAAGTTCTGATAATCAATGTGTTCGCGTCATTTGAGCAAAGTCCCGACGGTAGAATTATTTATAATAAGAGTAATTAATAAAAAATTTTTTTTTATACATATGTATATTTATTTTATCTATAAATTCAAATTAAAGTTATATACAATAAAACAAGGAATTAAAACTAACAAAATATTTACAAACTTAAAAGTAATTAAAATAAATTACCTATAAATTAAATATGTCTAAAAAATTTTCACTGTCGTTGGAGCGCAGAGTGCCCAATATGCTGGCAGCGTTCCCCCTCTGAATAGCCAGACTAATTCTCTGGCGGAGGACCCAGCTCTGCGATTTATGATTTATAATCTTTCTTTAAATCATGTCCTTACTTTCAGTTTTTTATGATTTAATAAGTGTGTTTATTCGATTGCATTAAGAGATGCTGTAATGATAGATGTAAGTTCCGATATTAAAAAATTATAGTATGTAAGGAAAACACATTCAAGAGTAGTCCCTTTTCCGGCCCGCTTAGATCGGACGAGTAAAAATGTAGCAAATGTGTGAAAACACCCTTCACTCTATACAATACGATGTGGAGTTACGTTTTAATGAATGCCTAGAAACCTTGTGTAATGTATAATACATACATACATGTATTTTAAAAGAAAACGGGACTTATCACGTATATTTAATAAACAAAGTATTACCTTTGCTACCCGATGTTTCGGCCATGTTGCAATGGTCATTATCACGGGTCAACTAAGGAAAGCAAAGGTAATACTTTGTTTATAAAATATACGTGATAAGTCCCGTTTTCTTGTAAAATGAATAAACATCGCAAGTCTCTCAAAAATACTATATCGTATAGATATACGTCAGAAAGTGAATGAATTTCAATGGAGCGAAAGCAGTTGGTCAGGATCGAGACAAATGGAGATCCTTGATCGCCCATCCCTCTATAAGTAAATGGGCGTGATGTATACGTATGTACAATACTGATAGTAATACTTTAATTCGTTTCAGGGTGGACAGAACTTTGGAGACTCGACATCTTCTAGGTCACTTTTTACCATTAACCTTGTTTGATGATATATGAAACATTGACTACAGGTTGCTAGCCCATTGCCCAAGAGATTGTATTTATCCCTAGTCCGTTAGCCTCCTACGACATGCCAGGAAGAGCGGCAGCTAGTTAGCATTCTTTTTACGTTCCAGTGTAGCTCTGACGGTCAATAAATATATAGACAATTATTATGCAATCTAAAAGTATTACCTTTTCGACCCGGCGTTTCGGCCATGTTGCAATGGCCATGGTCACGGGTCAACTATTTATTATTTATTTTATTTTTTGTTTATAAAAATATACGCGACAAGTCCCGTTTTTTTATAAAATAAATGAAAATCGCGAGTCTCAAAAATACAACTTAAAATTTTTCTTCATTTTACCGTATATTCACCTATCTTAATTCAACGCATTGTATTAGAATTATCTAGACCTAGTTCCTAAGAAAACCTAGATTAATAGAGTGCCTAAGCCCTGTCAATATCAGTAGGAAAGGCACTTAATTTAATCGTGCCTAAATGAGAACTGGCAGGGAATGTTGCCAGTATAGAAAACTAAGTAACAGTCTGTGTTACACTTTATAGGAGCTTTATACATATACATATATTTACAATGTTGGGTTCTCAATTAATTCTTAAAAATCTTTATAAGGTTTCTTTATGGAAACCTGCACCTCAGACTACCCCGCAAGGGCTAATGGTCGTGAACGCGTTTGTCTTTTGTACGGAGCGTGAAGAACAAAAAATCATGTAAGAAGGTTAATAATAATATTGTAGGACGTTATTACACCAATCGAACTAGCCCCTTGGTAAGTACATTTAAGACTTGTGTTAAGGGTACTAGTCAACGTATATTTAGGAAGTATATAATTATTATATATAAATAAATACATGTTTAGCATATATAATAAATGACCAGACTGGAAAGCAGAAGAAAAGCGTATTTCTTAACTCTGCCTCCACCGGAAATCGAACCTGGGACCTCACGATTAGCGTTCATGTGTGTGACCGATCGCGCCACGGAGGTCGTCAATATTTCCCAATATTTTGAATAAGACATTTAAATATCTTCTTGGTTAGAATTTTGGTATAAAATTCAGTATTAAAATGGTACTTACATTTATAATTTCATATTACGCCAGTTTCAGAAAGAAAGTTCCTTCCTTTCCTTTCTGTTCGAGAATCACTTCCTACAACATGCCGGGAAGAACAGCAGCTGGTTAGCATTCTTTTACGTCTCTATCTAGCATGGGAATATATACATCACGCATAATATCTTTGTCACTTTTCGCCGTTACATTAGGGTTGTACCTAAACTATAAAGAACATTGATGACAAGTCCACCAATCGCCCAATAGATTCCATTTACCCCTTGTCCCTTAGTCACCGGCAGCTATTCCACTTGTTTTATGTCCCAGACTAACACGGGACCCTAGACCCCTAGAGCAATTACCAGTTCACTCGATAAGGTCCAGTCTCATTAAAAGAACCCTAGAACAAAGGCCTGGTCAGACTGTAAGGGTAAATAGGGTGCTTGAATTATTTATTTGTTTGCTGTACACCCCTAGGTCGGCTGAATGGGTTAGTGCCAAAGGTTTAGAGGTTTAGATAAGTCTTTTGAATGATTCTGTTTTATACGTACATACATATACATTCACGTCGTTTAATCCCTTTCGGGGTGGATAGAACCTCGGAGATATATTATCTCCAAGGTCACTTTTTGTCATGAATATTGGGGTTGTGATGTTATATGAAACATCGGTGACAGGTTGCTAGCCAATCGCCCAATAGAATCCGTTTACCCCTAGTCCTTTAGTTGCCTCCTACGATATACCGGGAAGAACGGCAGTTAGTTAGCATTATTGTTACGTCCCTGACTAACACGGGTGATTATTTACATTATAATAATAATATATAATCATAATATTTGGACATAATTACACCAAATGAACTAGCCCCTTGCTAAGTACATTTAAGTGTTAAGGGTACTAGTCAATGTAAATTTAAAAATATATACTTATTATGCATAGATAAGCATATATAATCAACGACCAGACTGGAAAGCAGAAGAAAAGCGTAGTTCCTAACTCTGCCTCCAGCGGGAATCGAACCTGGGATCCCACGATTAGCGTTCAGGAGGCTAACCGATCGCGCCACGGAGGTCGATTGTCTTGGGGATTTATCAATATTTTCATCACACATTTATTCAGTCAATATACTAAAATTTCTCGAACCCAATAGATCTATCTATATTGTAAATCACTGATTGAAGTTGACTTTTGATTTGTATTGCCTTCATTTCAACTACTTTTATAATTTACCGCGGTCATTCAAATCAATTTTAACTAAACATATGAACTGCATTTAAATGCGTTTCAGATACTTATATTCCTTGCAAATCTCAATATTACATGAGGGTAAACATAAAATATAGACTATAATACACAAATATTCTCAATTTATTTTATGTTTTAATAAGGTTAACTCAAATACAGGCACTTAAGAACGTACCTCGCTCAAATTAAATACATATAGAACATTATTTAATGCCTATCTATCTATACTAATATTATAAAGCTGAAGAGTTGTTTGTTTGAACGCGCTAATCTCAGGAACTATTGGTTCGAAATCCAAAATTCTTTTTGTGTTAGGTACACCATTTATTGAGGAAGGTTTTAGGTTATATAATATTACCCTGCTACTAATAGGAGCGAAGAGTATAATATAAAAATCAAATTATAATATAATATATTATATTATAAAAAAAATGTGGCAAATTATTTGATATTGCTTGTTTAAAATATACAACTATCGCAACTTTATTAAGATTCTATATTTCAATAAGATTTCTAGCTTGTCGCCTATTAGATTCTATACACGCCAGGAAGAAAGGCAATATTCGATATTTTATTTTAGGATATGGCTAGTTCAATTTGTATAATGGCAAAAGACAAAAGCATTCATGAGCTCTATTGCGGAGAGTCAGGGTTCAGGTGTCCATCTCCTTAATCGCAAAGGTAGTAATTCTATGGCCACCTCGAACCCACGTGTTTACTAGATAGTCAGTACTCAATGTGACAGGTGGTCAGCCATGTCGCCATTTACAAGCACTAACTATTACCTGTTAGAGGAACATAGGTTTCCTCACGATGTTTTTCCTCACCGTGGTATGACTGTGTACAAAATACTCGTATTATTTACCCTGACTAGAACGGAAATTTAAATTAATACTGATGAATAAACAGATATTAAGAAGTGGAGATTTCCTAATTAATGTTGATCCGGTCTCAGTGAAGTTAAAGAACAAATAACTTAACGATTTGTTTGTTAATTGAGTTTAGAGATAGAAGAGGGTTCTGTTTGGGATTAATTGAGAGGGCTTTATTACTACATAACATACACGTAACGATCTTAACCTTTCCGGGGTAGTCAGAGTCACGTCTCCGCAATTACGGAGTTGATTCCCCATGTCTTAACCAGATAGAAGTTTAAAACGTAATAATCCGCGTAGAACTTATACAGATGAAATTGGAGACATTCTTCTCAAGGCGGGTGTAAACAGAAGAGCATGTATGAGAAGGTTAATGGGTGTGAGTGAAGCAAGAGAGATTTGTCACACGTTCCAGGTGGCAATCGAGTCTTTGTCTATCCCGTTGGGGACGTAGAGGCGTTAATATATGTATGTATATACATATATATATGTAACACTACACACTTACGTAAGAAAATACTTCCCACAACATAAATAAGGTGGCTAGCTACAAAATTTTAGTCCCTACTTCTCACGTAAATCTATTCTCGTACAAAGATAAGGATTATTATCTTTTACTCTAGCAACAACAATCCAAATTTACATATTTCCGTAAGAAATCATTTCCCACTACATACATAATTAAGGTAAGGCTACATCTTACTGTTCCAAATATATAGAAAACTATGGTACAGGCGCAAAATATTTGAATAGAAACACATTTATTAACAGATATACACACCTGAATAGCTTACAAACGAAAGATTGTAAAACATTTGACGACCTCCGTGGCGCGATTGGTTAACCTCCTGAACGCCAATCGTGATGTTGTTTCGATTCCCGGTAGAGACAGAGTTAAGAACTACGCTTTTCTCCTGCTTTCCAGTCTGATCGTTGATTAAATATACTATATATGTATTTCTATATATATATATATATATATATATATATATATATATATATAAAGTATATATTTCTTAAATATACGTTAACTAGTACCCTTACACGAGTTAGTATTATATTATCTGTGCACGAGTCTTAAATGTACTTAGCAAGGGGCTAGTCCAATTCGTGTAATACCGTCCTACAATATTATTATTATTATACCATACTTCACATACACGCGTTAAGTTTATAGAAATTTAAGTGTATAAGAACAAAAGACAATATTTTACATTTAGGGACCGGCCTAATAAGACATACTTACCTATAACAGTCAGATAGACGCTATATTGAAATGACATTACTATTATTATCTCGCAAAATCAGGCAGCTGGTTACACCCTCCTAGTCCCTTTTCACTTGTAGGGGTAGGGGCCTAGCAACCCAGGTCATCAGCCGTGTAAGGGTGTGCGTCAGTAATAGATGCGTTTTAAGGCGACGCTGCCTCGCATTAAGCCGACCACTTCGAGCGATCTGGGGCTAGGCGTGGGCTGAGATACTGGGTAAGGTGGATATATACTAAAGGGTATTTATTTTTTTATACTTTATAGTATAACTAGTGACCCGCTCCGGCTTCGCACGGGTATTAAATATATAGCCTACTTCACTATTTAATGGATATTATTATACATATAAACCTTCCTCTTGAATCACTCTATCTATTAAAAAAAACCGCATCAAAATCCGTTGTGTAGTTTGAAAGATTTAAGCATACAAAGGGACATAGGGATAAAGAAAGCGATTTTGTTTTAAACTATGTAGTGAAGTACCGTGATAGCTGGGACGTAAAGAAATGTAATCGAGCTGCCGTTCTAGCTGGAATGTCGTAGGAAGGGACTAGGTCAATGGGATCTGTTGGGCGATATGCTAGTAACCTGTCACCTATGTTTCACACATTCATATCTTCACAACCCAATATTCATGATGACGGGTTGCTAACCCATCGCCAAATGAATTCAATTCAACCTGATCGCTTAGTCGCCTACGACATGAAACGGAAGCTAGATAACATTGATTTTACATCTCAGACTAGCATGGGGCATATATACTTTTGTTTTTCTATTGCTAACCTAACCCAGACGAAACATACAATAATAATTGGCAATTATTATAATAAAATTTACCTCAGCTTGAATAAAGAACTAGGCATAAATAGAATCTATTAGGCGATGGATTAACAAAATGTTACCAATATCGAGTATTATTTTAACCATAATATGTAGTAATTAATGGTATGCCATTAATTCTAGCACAGCCCGATAGTTGCTTGAAGAATAACTGAAAGATATTATATGATATACGTAATAGAAAATCTTGTAAAAAGATGCAAGTATATTATAATAATAGTTATATACTTTTGTCCCGATTCTGATAAACCACTTTCGCTTTATTGACACTCATACACATTCGGTGGTTATAGGTATTTCTAACGTCATCCTTTTTCAATATGGTGTCTATCTGATTGTACTACTGTGTACAGTGACTGCTCCTACATAACCACCCTTCTACTTCGCCCACATATACATATTTTCTCATGGACCCCAGGGCCCTTACTCCACTAATTAACTTTGACAGCCACTCAACTGCGAGGCTATAGCGATAAATCTGCATCTCGGCCGTAAAAGTGGTACTCTGCTAATATTTTGACAGCCAGAATAGCGCCATAATAGCGAGTCAATGGCACTTCAGTGACCACACACAAAGTACAGAAATTATTGTCTATGGATTACAACAATTTAAAAAACTGTTTGCACTGCTATGCAGCAATGTAAATTAATGCATATTGATTTAGCAGTTAAAAGTTTTAAGTTTATAACGTAAACGTAACTGAAAAAATATTTTATGTTTTTAATTGAAACTAAAACTACTAACTGAGTGTGTGAGTGTACACTAGATATTGACCATAGACAAAAATAGCTGTCAAAACAATAGTAGAGTACCAAAATGAAGGCTATTGAACTAATATTGAGGCACGTTTGATTAGTTGTATTTCGATAGCGCTTCAGTGGCCAAAATTTGTTAGTGGAGTGCGAAAAGTGTCAAATTACGGCCATTGAACTGCCACAATGTCGACACTGAAGTAATATTGTGGCCAATATGAATTAGTGGAGTAAGGGCCCTGGATCGTGACGGACGGGGATCTCTGATCTCTGCCTATTCCTATGCAAGAAAACGGCTGTAACGTGTGTATATGGATTAGTGTGTTATATTATATTTATGGGTAGTATTTAAAGGGAATTTTAATGGAATCTATAATTTACTAATACTAATATCAACAACTTTTTTCGCAACTACAAGACTCACACGAAGACATAATACAACTTGAATCTAACACAGATTTCTCACAAACTTACAAGTCATTCTTGTATGCACCATTAACGTGTAAAACGTAACGATATATTGGTACCAAGTATTAAAAAAACAAAACAAAAAAAACAAACGCATTCACGACCATTAACCCTTGCGGGGTAGTCAGAGGTTCAGGTGTCCATCACCGCAATTGCAAAGGTAGTAATTCTATGGCCACCTCAAACCCACGTGATAACCAGCAGTACGCAATGTGACAGGTGGTAAGCCATTTCGCCGTTTACTAGCACTAACTATTACCTGTTCGGGGAACAGGTAGGTTTCCTCACGATGTTTTCCCTCACCGTAGTATTCAACGCATTTCGTAAATGTATTAACAAAACATTGACGTAAAAAACAAGTATCAAAAATATAAAAAAAACATGTGTCCCATCCCTTTACAAAAAGGAGGGAAAAATGACAACGGTTAAAGGCATGCAAGGCAAAAATCAGGTCGAGTGACGACCGTCACGACGATATCACTGAAACGGGTGGGCAGGGTGCTTTTATACCCTTGAGAGGACGATAAGGGTCCTGGTTACTGCTAGGGGTCACGAAAGGTATGTTATTGGACCAAAACGTGCGAATGTTTGGGAATAAAATTTGAGTGTTTTTGGAGGTTATGATTGTTAAAAGGTGATTTGGGATTTGAATAGAATGCAATCCGTACTATCTTATGTAGTCTACTATCTTATCCGTATAGCTTGTAAGAGATAACGAATCGAATTAGAGAACATATTAAAAGAGGTAAATAAATAATAGTAAATATTATGGTATTGGTATATGAATATTTATATAATGTTTACGATTCTTTACTAATAATGAGGTTGTAATAAAAATTATCTTGTTCAGAGCGTCGTTTTCACACCCTAACACAAATCACATTTACACAGCAACTACCTACATAATTCTCGAAAAGGTTGATAAAATCACAAAAAAATCATTGGGTAACTACCTAGAAGAAATAAAGTATAATAAACTATTATAGTTAATGATAACATTCAATTCACGCGGGAATAGAGATGAAAATATTGTAATAAATTTCGGACAGAACAGAATTTTCTAAACATAATATATTACTAAAAATTAGAAAATTTCTTATCTAGCAGGCCTTAATCTTAGCAAACATGCTTTTTAAATATCTCCTTGGTCACAATTTAGCATAACAATCGGAGTATTAACAGTGTCACAACGAATGCAAATTGATTCCATTTATAAATGACTTCGCCTCATATAAATTAAAAAAGCTAACTAAAACTAGTTAACAGTCAAATTACGTTCAAGACTAGTATAAACATACATAAATATACATGCACGTCTCTTAATCCCTTTCGGGAAGAACAGGACCTCGAATACATATATATTTACATAAATGTTCACGTCCATTAATCCCTTTCGAAGTGGATAGAACCTTGGAAACATGAAAACTTCTCCTTGGTCACTTATTAGCATTAAGGGTTGTGACGCCGTATGGAAAATTGGTGACTGGTTGCTAGATTGCTAGCATTCTTTTTCGTCACAGACTTGCACAGGACCTCGAAAATGTAACTAATATCTCCCAAGCTACTTTTAGCAATGTCGGTGTCGTGATAGAATCTATGGAACTTTGGTGACAAGTTCCTATCCCATCGCCCAATACATTCTATTACTAACTCGTGATATTTCCTTTTACACCGACCCCTACGTAACCGCCCTTCCACCGCTCACAATATACCTATCGCCAACTAACTCCATCTCTTGAATATTAGTTGACACGTAGGTATTTCCTTACACGCATAATTACAGCGAAAGCTTAATAATCACTTGCGACCCCACTGCTCTAGCTAGCACGCAAAATAATGCACAGAGCCACTATTAGAACAGATTCATTCCTGTCAACACAACAAAGCTGTCAAAACAATAGTGGAGTACCAAAAATAACGGGATTGAACTGATATTGCGGCATGATTGATTAGTGGAGTAGCTTTATTATAATTCAGATGCAGAAGTACTTCAGAGGCCGTTCGATAGCACTTCAGTGGTGTAAAGTTGTTAGTGGAGTACCAAAAGTGTCAAATTACTACTATTGACGTGATTTTGTATCAGTATTGAACTAATATTATGCCTAAAATAAGGATCGTGCCTCCGCTGGCAATGCTGGACTATGCTCTTCCACTGATGCCGGTCTTCCGCTAGCCGCATTGCATTCATGGTAATCTCCAGCTGGTTTAATACAGAGTCAAAAAGTCTGCTCTTGTGCTAGTTTATGTGGATTTATAGACTACTAGTGACCCGCTCCGGCTTCGCACGGGTATAAAATATATAGCCTACTCCACTATTTAATGGATGTTATTATACATATAAACCTTCCTCTTGAATCACTCTATCTCTTAAAAAAACCGCATCAAAATCCGTTGCGTAGTTTCAAAGATTTAACCATACAAAGGGACATAGGGATAGAGAAAGCGACTTTGTTTTATACTATGTAAAGATGTGATACGCTCACGTGTTTTAAGGTTCATTGTTTTAAGGTCTCCTTTATTTTACTTTCGAGGTAAAGGTATGAACTTGTATCATGCTTTTTCATGACTTGTATCATGAGCGTCATTATGTTGGTATTCATTACTCCACCTACTAATCCTATCCCGACAGCGACTATCTATATCCATCGCCACCTAGAAGTATCCAGACAAATCTCCCTCGACACAGTCCCATGTAATTACTCTTACCTCACGCTACGTACTTAATAATATTTACAATTTCAGGTCACGAAAGAAGATGTAATTACAGAAATATGAAAAATAATAATAAAGGTTACCTAGGTGGTAAGGTTGAAATTTGTAAATAGCTATTTGATTTTTATTCTACTTTCAATCAATCAGCCTATACTAGTCCACTGCTGGACGTAGGCCTCCCCAAGGGTACGCCACTAAACACGATTATTCGTGGCCCTCATCCAGTCACTACCAGCGACCTTTTTGAGGTATTCTACTTTACCTATTAATAAATACCACTTTCCATCTGTGCATTCCACACCCTCTGTCCCCCAAACAAAGGCTCCGCGGTAGGGAAGTGTGTAATTAAAAAATACGCACCTCACCTAGCGTGGGGTGTGAAAAATCACAGCTTTCCTATTAGAAAAGTGCCAGCCTGCCCCAGGGGCCTGGGTTATCTACCCCTACACCATTGTGGAAGGGCTATGGAAGGGAAATAGTATACCTATTAGTAGGTTGGAAGAATAACGACATAACCTCAAATATATGTACACGAGAAAATAATACGACTAAGTATATAGAATAAGGGAAAATACGGGCTTGTGTCTTGTGGTTGTTGTAATTAGAAATAAATACTTGATAGCGATAATGTAATACTTTTGTGAAAATAAAATTTACATTATTTTGTTTTTAATCGAATATTGTAATAATTGTACATCCTATGTGTCACAAATAAAGTTCATTTGTCTTTGTGATGTTATTAGGGGTTAACGAGTATATTTTCGTGAAATAGACATAGAATAGTGTTCTAATTCAACTATTGGGCAGATATTATATCCATAAGCTATGTGGTTCAAACCCTTTTGTGTTGAATAGTACCTTGGAGATGAGATTTCATAGCTAAAAACTTTAGCATAAATATTGGGGTTATAATGGCATTGATAATGAATATTAGTAACTGATTAATAATCCATTGGCTTATCTGCATTGAGACCCTCTATTTCCTTAGTTACCCCGAACGCCTCATACTTACGTTAGAAGTATTGAGAAAACAAAGTCTTGCGTTATTATATTTGATTCACGTCAAATTCGCTAACCCATTTCAACTAAATAAAGACCTAAAAAATTCATTGCAAAATCGTATATGGTCAGCTCTCTCGTCCTGCCTAAAAGATTAAAACATGACGCTTACGCAGCAAAAAGCACGAGTACCGCCAAAATTAATCCCAAAAATAACAAATCACTCTCCCTAATAGCTGTGTTATGTGCATTCTATAATATACCTACTTATTTCCTTAGCTATAACAATACTAACCCACGCTGTGATTTCCCTATTACTGAACTTTGAGGGGTTACATTCAATACATTGAAGCTTTCCCATTGAAATCTTTGACACTTGTTTGACAGTTCGTAATTAGTTCGCCGCCCTTTTCGCCGTCGAGTTGGGATCATATTTTGATAAGGATTTAGCGATTGAGTTTAAGATAATGTGTTCAGTGTATATTAAATAGATATCGTAATTCGGCGTAGCTCAGTCGTTGGGGGCTTGGCTCTGTATCAGTGGGTACAGGGTTCAAATATCGGGAAATGTACCAATGGAAATGAAATTATACTACTTAATTAACATTCCGTCACGTCACACCATAATAATCTATACTCTACGAAGATGACTTTATTGTCCATTGTTACCGACATTTAGTTCCATCCCAAAGTGGTTACCTTACTTCAAGCTTGAAGCATTGATAGTTTAGTTAGACCTATATGCATTATGGTTTTTTACTTTTCTTTAATAAACCATTCGTCACTAAGGTTATGTCGGCTATGGATTTAGTTATTTCTAGAAACATTTCTAAAAGTTGATACGTATGAGTTAATCTCCTATGCAAGTGTCTATACACCAAGGTGATAGACATCTACACTTAATATAGTATATTCGTTTAGAAATAAAGAAAGAAACGGAAGGATAAGAAATGATCACCTTTATCTAATTATCGGTGTTTTCGCAAAATGCCTAGGTTTTCTACAAAAACCCGAAATATCAAATCATCCTGCGATATATATATTATACATATAATATGTCATAAGTACCACCATAATCCCAAGATGAATGCCACAAGTGACCAAAGAAATTTAAATCTCCAAGGGTCTGCATACCCCAAAAAGGATTTAAAATGTGTATGTAACCTGGATGAACATATACACCCAAGTTTATTAATACACACATTTAGCCTATTTAAAAAAAAAGTCTTATTCCCTTTCGGGGTGGACAGAACCTCAGATATACCTCCTAGGTCAATGATAGCATTGGTTATGGTAATATAAATTGTTAAAACGGAACATTGGTCCCTAGTCCCTCGGACGCCTCCTACGACATGTCGGGTATATAGCAGCTAGTTAGCATTCTTTTTACATCCCAACAAACACAGAACTAACAGAAAAAATGTAGTACAATAAAAAACACATATTGGCCAAAACATATTTATTAGCACTTGTTGTTGAAACATCACCAGTGTCCATTTAAAGCTGTTAATTAAAAACACCTTATACCTAAAACATTGTAAAGACTACACTGCACTTCTTTACATTGTGAGCTCCTGCAAAGAATAAATAAACTTTGGTTACATTCATATTCATACATTATAACTAATTTATGTCAACCTAGTAAGTCTTATAAGGCATAAATAGAATGCTGATGTTAGGTAATAGCGGATAAGGGATATAACTACTGAATGTGTATGTCAGGTTTAAAAAATACTAACCCCTGATTTGTGTCTATTCAATATAATATCATATAGTGAAACAGGTGTGAAAAACATGTCAGTGTATATCCCCAATTAATTAAACCAATGAAAATTTTCTATATTTAAATAAGTTTTCATATTAAGTAACAGTATATAATAGTTTAACACATGATTACAAAGGGGAAAGAAAATATTGTGAGGGAAAACCTGCCAATTCTTCAGAATCGCTATCTAACTGCAAGTTTGATGTAGTGATAATTCAGTTAAACCAAATTTATATTATTTAGACTTTCTACAAACAGTCCCATAGGAAATGTCTGTTGAATAGAAAGATAGAAAGTGTTGTTGATTTTGGTGAGGTAAATCATTATAAAAATAACCTGCTTACTTCTTGTAATAGGCAATAGTCAGTATTTGCATGTTATGGTTGTATTATTTACCATCTGTCAAGTTGTATACTGATAATAAGATAAAAAATTGGGTTTTGAGTGACTAAAGACCACAAAAAAGTGTAAATATGCAAAACTCACCATAATAGCATTGACAATATCCGACTGATTGTTCCGTAGCGCCCGGATGGCTTTCGCTCGAGAGACGTTGGCCTGCGTCATCACTATCTCTATCTCCTTCTCGTCAATGCCCGTCTCATCGACTCCGTCTTCATCCTCTTCTTCCGCTATCGGGGCTACAGTCTGGAATGGATTTGTATGATTAATAAAGGGGTTTAAATACACATAGTTTGTAATGGGATATATATAACTGCAGACGTGCTGACTTAATCCGCAGATTGTAAGTGAAATAAAGATGAATAAATAAATAAAAACTACAGATTATGTTTGGAAAATATCTATAAAATGGACATAAAAAGATCCATATATAAGGCCTTCTGAAAGACTAACACACTTTATTATAATAGGTTATATGTAGTTATATAGAGTATTCTTTGTTATAATAGGTTGTAAGTTTCAATGTCATGGTTGGAAGAGCTAAATGTTCTATAACACCTAGAAAGTACATAGAATATTATTCAAATTTCTGATGACAAAAATAATATTGAAATAAAAATAATAATAATATTGAAATAAAAATAATAATAATATTGAAATAAAAATAATAATAATATTGAAATAAATATTATATTAAAATAATATTGAGGATCAAAACTACTCTCCTATTCCATTATTTAACATTAAAACAAATATTTCTGTTGATTATAAGAAACACTTGCAATTTATACTCATTTTATTTACTATGTGATTTCCCACGACCACAGCCTAAGCAACTCTGTTGAAATGTCAGGTGAAATAATGGTATTTATATCTTTATTAATTTATCGTGATACGACCCAGTCTCAAATAGTAAATAAACTTATAAGAAAAGGTTTTTTTATTCTTTTGCTCTCTTTAAAGCTACCAACCATACAATACACATCTAAAATCAAACAAATATCTCACCGTGCCAGTAGCGGAGGTATCGTTGCCCGCTGCGGTGGTCTCCGGAGCCTTGAACCTCTCCGCAGCAGCCATGGTGGCCTGTTGTGACAAATCCTCAATCTTGGCCTCACCAAACACTATGTACGTGTCCGAATGGGGATTCTTGTACACGTCTGGGTTGTTGATCACAAACAAAATGTTCTTTGACTTCCTAATTGTGACTCTGGTGACACCTGCAACCTAAAATACAAAGAAAATGGTTAGAATAATCGCATACATACATGTTTTGTTGCCCTGTGAAGCGGTAGGCATAGATCACGGATCCCCATCTGTCCCAATCCTGATGAATCGCTTTTATTGTCACTCATAAACATAACTAGAATTGGTTTTGTTACATACATAAGTGCATAAGCAGGGTACAATGAAGTTGAATTGATTTGTCGGGATCAAAGAAAAATACATGAGATCATAATCACAAATTTTGTGCAATAAAGGGATCTAGGATATATTTTAAGATTAATATTCTGCCCACCCAGAAACGGATTGAAGAACTATGTATATGTAATTGTGATTTTAACTGAGAATTGATTTGGAACGATCTGGTAAATATTGTGTTACAGGTGTAATATACATTATACATACGTATTTATACAATTAACATGTAAAATTTGTAAGTTTAACTATGATTTGTAAATATGTAGTTATATACATTTATAAGAATAAATTACCATTATTCTATCAATCCTATCCTACATATATACTATCAATACCAGCAAGCTACATTTCACATCGCTTACTGATAACATTAACCAATATTGTGGATAGCATTTCCTGTTTTAACCTTTGACCTTTGACTTGTACTGCAAATGGCATTGAGACTTATTTAGGTACAGTTTGAGGAATGAACAATGAATTTTACTTTGGAATTTACTCAGAGCACACAATATATGAAATAAAATGCATAATTAATATTTAAATCAAAAACAAAGACAAGTTTTTGTAGTTTCAACAACACAAATACATACACATCACACCTGATAGAGTGGTAAGGCAGAGAACATGGATCCCCATTTGTTCCAATGACAGACCACTTTCGCTTCATTGACACTCATACATCTTCTCATACACAACACAAACTACATTTTTTAAATAGATTACATTCTTCATACCAAGTTAACAAATTGTCAAATATGTCCTATAGCCATTAAGATCTAAACAACTCTGACTGCAAATATATTCCGTATACATACATATATTCACTCTTATACATCCCAAACAGGATAGGCAGACAATATTGATATCCTATAAGTATAAAGAAATAGCTTAGGAATAATACGATAAACAACTTACTGGTTTCAAACCAAGTTTGCTCATAATCTTGCGGGCCTTCTTCTCGCCACGCGACTGTTTGGCCTTGGACACCAGATCCACGCCAGCGATGGGGTTGGCAATGCCACCAGCGCCTGGGGCTCCTGTAAAACATAACATAAGCCTTAGATATGTGAGATTTAGTTAGATGATATATTGAAAAAGGTCATGTAAAATGTGGTCCATGATCTCTGCTCACCAATCTGTAGAGAGACTGGTGGTATGTATGTATAAGCACAGCAGAAGGCAATATAGTCCCGATTAAGGTGAGTGGATTAATAACTAAGTATAGTAGGACTGACTAAACAAATTGATCATAATGCTATTATAACAAAACTATTAAATAATTGTCAAGCAGCTAATAATACAAAGAGATAAGAATACATTCATTGAACTAATAATTAAAGTTACTACAATTTGAACTAGTTCTAAACCTGTTGAACTTTGATCATTGTTTGGTAACTTAAGTTAATCATAACTTATTCAATAATATAGCATATAGGCAACAATTTATTGTTCATACAGGCCAAACACATAAAACAAGCCCATTTTACTTAAAAAGAACCACAGACCCTAAGGAAATAAATCCATTTTCCATACTATTACTCGAAATAACTAATATACTACACTACTAATATAGTAACTAATATACTATAGTAACATTTACATACATAACCTACAAAAGTAAATCAAAGATAAAAATATCCTTACCAGCCTCTTCCAATTCTGGAATAGTGTCATCAGAGTCACTGTCGGAGGATGCGGTTTCCTCCTTACGCTTCTCAGTCATGGAAGCTGTGGCTTTGTCTACCTCAGTGAGTTCTGGCATTTTGTTAGTCTTTTTAGACGCTATTTTGATGCTTTTATGATTTCCTGCAATATTTCAAGGCTTGGCTGTAGGTATTTGTGTGGAAAAATAGGTTGAGAACGAAGATATAGGAGTATCAGTGGACATATGATATGAATATAAAAATAACCTCGAATATAAAGTATTTATTTAAATATAGCGCAGCTAGATAGACTATAGTCACAGATATAGTAACTCAGTGAAACTACTGCTTATGTACGCTAATATTAGAAGGAGATATATGATAAATTAGCTTGCAAAAATATGGAATAAAATGCCGCTGAAATACAATGGGAGCTGCACTTTGAAACGCACATAGCACTAAAATACACAAATTAATTGATAAACTAAGTAGCACAGAAATTATTTTACTTTTTGTTATACAAATTAATTAAATGATTTTCGTAGTAAATCTAGATTATTACCTTTTTATCAAGGAAATCGATGTTTAGGTATCAAACAAATATGGAAGAGATTTTTTTTCACATTGAAGTTTTTGACTTGTCAATTTTGTGACAGATGTCAAAATAAATGATACTATAGACTACTATAGGTTAAAACTACTTTTGCCGCGGGTGTATTTTATCGAAGTTCACTGTTTAGTAGCACATTTGTTTTGCAATTTTGCACTTATTGATTATAGGGGCACATATCATAAGCCTTTTTTTATTGTTACTCGAAAAACTAGCAGTTTGGTTTTCATAATTTCCTCAGAATTTTCATACTTATTTATAAGCGTACGAACATACTTATTTAATTGGGTTGTCATAGTTGTGAATTCCTCTATAATAAATTCTTTATCAGTCTATTTCTGACGATGTGAGATTATCATTTATTTGACATTATTGTTTGACTGATTGTAAGACTTCACCTCTCCTTCACCTTGATACATAAAATGTCAGTCAGTTATTCAATTCAGCTCATAAAAAATTTGGTTTTCTACGGTAGTGTTGCTGCAAATCTAGTTTATAGTTAAAAATCCTTTCTAAATAATTTAAAACGCTGCTTTGATTACAAAGCAACGCTAACGCAATTAGTCTATCACTATGCTCTATTTTGTTACAGCACTCTTTCTTTGAAGCACTCCGTTGCGCGTTTTAGGTATTCGTCTTGAGTACCTACTAAGTGCAGTGAATACGAATTATTTTGTATGTGATTAAAAAGGGTCCAAAGGGCAATTCTGGACTTAAGTGTAAATATATATCAGTGTTTTGAGTATTTAGTGCAAAATGTCTATAGACGAGAAGTTCAACGCTGCCGTAAATGTAATAAGGAGCCTTCCAAAGAACGGTGTGTAGAACTTGTTTACTTTTACTTTCTGTAGTTATAAATGCTAATATCCCGCTTGCATGTGCTGTGGAAGTGATGGTCATTGCCCCAGCCGTTTAGTGCTCTGATAAAATATCTAGAACACGATTTCAAGATGCAACTTTGTGTAAATTATGTATTTTGTCCGTCGGTCCACTTTAAACGCAATTTGGCCTTAGCACTCGTATTTTTTTAACGTGAACCTATGTCTCAACGTATTGTTGGCTCGTTTAATGTATTTGCTAAATAATTGTACTGATGTTTTTCTATTATTCAGACAGTACAAGGTCATTTGTAAATGTATGTGCATTTTTTAAATTGGTTAAACTACATCCATTAAGCTCAGTCTTATGACAAGTTCGAGACTGGAGAATTACCTCATGATGATACTCTTCAATAAAAAGTTTTCTAAAGCCCATAAATAACTATAAGAAATATGTTTAATTCTTTTCAACCATTGGACACCTGTATATTAAATATGAATAAAGTTACTTAAGCAAAAACAACACATTAGGACAAATCAAAGAAAGTCTATTTGGACCTTAGGTCAAATTTGCAAGAAGTAGTTTTACATGCATAAATTGTGTTACCCAATATAGTTAAACAAAGAATCACACTATTCTCAGCTCTCTACAATGGATCCAAACAAATCACTTTCATTCTCATCTGTACATCTCTGTTTAGATACATATATAAATGCCCCTGTATCCCTAATGAGATAGAAAGAGACTATTGATCGCCACTTGAACTGAACCTGATGAATCTCTTGCTTCACTCACACCTAAAAACCTTCTCATACATGCTTTTCTGTTCTGCTCTGTACACCCACATACATACATACTTAATAGTTAAAGGATCTTTATTTATATGTAATCAGTCTCCAATAGGTATTCATTATGCTTATATGTAAGAATTTCTGATATCCTGTTATTTACGTAATACATACGAGATTTATTTGTTCTGTGCCAAATCATTGTTATTTTGGTCAGTTTATCACGAAGTAAAGTTCATAGGTTAGGTTAGGTTGACTGTTAACGAACAATAGTTGTTTATAATGGAATAGATAAATGATTCTGCTGTGAATTCAAAAGACTATTTTTGGAAATATAGAGATAATAAATAGTGGTGATAGCTTGACTATCAATTAAAAATATTTATACAATAGTCTTATCACTTTACACAATACAAAAAGAGTACATTCATTGTAAGAAAGCTAGTTAGCATTTTATCATACAAATATAAAAATAATACATACATACACATCACACCCGTTTCCCTGTAGAGCGGTAGGAGGTGATCATGGATCCCCATTATTCTTTAATTGTCACTCATAAACACAATAAAGGAAAGAGTACAAAAAATGGCTAAGTCACACCCCACGTTTCATGACATTTAGACTTTTGAAAAGCTATATTTTTTTTATTTATTAAGACAAGATAATCAAACATGCTTGCCGGATTATAGACGCTACAAATATATACGAATTAAATATTAGGAAAAAAATAGGTCCCATATTTATAAAAATAAACCCCTGTCACAAAAAAGTATAAAATATACACCTCATCATACACACTCAGTGGTTATAGGTATAGCATATAAAAATGCTAGTTGTCAACAATTCTAAGAGAGCTGGAAAAATTAAGGATAATAATTTCAATTTACACCCTATCATCTTTGAAGACATGTGAATTAAATACAATTACGAAATGCGTCAAATACTATGGTGAGGGAAAACATAGTGAGGAAACCTACCTGTTTCCCGAACAGGCAATAGTTAGTGCTTGTAAATGGCAACATAGCTTACCACCTGTCATATTGAGTACCCACTATCGGATCAACACGTGGTTTTGATGTGGTTATAGATTTACTACCTTCACAATTGCAGAGATGGACACCTGAACCTCTGAGTACCCTGCAAGGGTTAATGGTAGTGAATGTGTTTGTTTGTCTTTTGTGGTTATTTCCAGTTAGCGTAATTGTCAAGTATTAATGTTTGTTTAATGATAGTCTGGCATCTTGTGGTTTGAATTTTGTTGTGGTTAACTACAATTGGCAGCTTGTGGTTAAGTTTTAGGGTTTGTTGTACCAAATTAGGACATGCGCTTGTCTAGGCCATAATAGAATGCTAACTATAGCCTTTGAGTATATAGAAGTAGTCAAGATAAGTAAATTGTAGAATAACTATTAAATGTTTATGTATGTTATTACCTAATGTGAGTGATGTTTTGTATTGTAACGTAATAATGTAGTTTGTACTCTGTATTGTCGTATTAGGGCCCATCCTGTATGGGCAATATATTGTTAATAAATAAACAAATAAAATTAAATTAAATATCTAATACCTCTGACCTCTAGTTACCATGTCAAAGAAAAAACAAAGAGTGGTTCCATAAAATTAATCTCTTGTACATACTTATAGTTTTAAGAGATTCGCGATTTATGCTCATTATTAATAACTAAGTAACGGGACTTATCACGCAAGATTTTATGTAATAAAGTTACCTTTATTATTATCGTAACGTTTCGGCTACATTGCAGCATCCTTTGCTTAACTAATTATTTATTTAACTATTTTTGGTTTTATTATATAAAAACTTACGCAATAAGTCCCGTTAGTTATTAATCATGATGTACATACTTAGTTTGCATCAATACTTATTAGTTGTCCTGTGCTAGTCTGGGACGTAAAAAGAATGCTAACTAGCTGCCCTTCTTCCCGGCATGTCGTAGGAGTAGTAGGAGTATGGGACTAGGGGTAAATAGAATCTATTGGGTGAAGGGCTAGCAACCTGTCACTGATGTTCCATTCTGATATTGCAACCCCAAAATTGATGATTAAAAGCCTAGGAGATATTATTTCTCTGAGGTGCTGTCCACCCTAAAAGGGGTTAAAGGATGTGAATGTATATGTATCAATACATAGTTATAATAGTTAGTTATAATTCATAACTACTTGATGTAATGAAATCAAGATCTGTTAGTACCAAAAAAAATTTGTATAAACTTCTTATATTCTATCAATATATGTATTTATCTATGTATAATATGTATACTTTTCTTAAATATACGTTGACTAGTACCCTTTACACAAGTCTTAAATGTACTTAGCTAGGGGCTATCAATTGGTGTAATAATGTCCAAATATTATTATAATTAAAGATCTTTTCATACTGAAAAATCTTGAATAAACTTCTTATTATCTGTATGCATCTACATAGTTTCATAATTATGTATTTATATTGTTTATCATAAGCAATTACAAATGATAAATGTAAGGTTGAGATAATTTGTAAGATGTTGTTTATTTCTATTCAATTAAATCAATTTATAGTTATATAGGTAGGTAATTGTGTTATGACAGGTAATAATTTGATTGAACAGTAATGATTCACTACCATACCTAAATATCACAACCTCTGAGACGATAACGGTTAACAACCTGAATGCTAATCGAGAGATCCCAGGTTTGATTTTCAGTAGTGTCCCAAATATTAAAAATACTTAAGTTATTTATAATATACTATATGAGTATACTTTATTACATACATATGCTGTATGAATGTTAACTATTTTGGAGTAGAGTATACTTTGTATGTAGAAAGATCATAAGCCTCTTAAACTCTATGTTTTACTAGATATCCAGTATCCAATGGTCTTATGAGTCTGTTGTTAAAAAAATATTTATATTATTTAGCCAGAGGAATACGTAATTATGTAGGTTTGCTAACAATGTTTACCGTATTGTATAAAATTCTAAAATATAATTTGTATTTTAATGTACATTCATGTACATACGCTTTATGCCCGTTTTCTTATAAAGGTCTCGATTCTGACAAACAAAATTAATAATATTATACGTGCCTAAAGTAAATAAAATAAATAGTTAGTTACCATATTTATTAACATATTTTGTTATTATCAATATGTTATCTCATTGTTACTTGAGATTATTACCTAATAAGATATCATGAAACGGATTATGAAATATTATCATTGTATATCTATCTATAAATGCCTTAATATTTGTATCGTAATCGCATAATATGTAATCAAGTTTGGAATCTACATTGGTGGTAGCTATAATCACTAAATAGTCAGTACTTTAGTTGATAACCATACATACACATCACGCTTATTCTCTGTAGAGGGGTAGGCAAAGATCACGGATCACTTGTAATAATCTTACGAAAAGGCAGAATTTACTGGGAATAGAACCTTGTAATTTATAACAACGATATAAGTATGTCATTTATATCTTTTTATATGACAAAAAACAAAGACAAACACGTTCACGATCATTAACCCTTGTGGGATATTCAGAGGTTCAGGTGTCCATCTCCACAATTGCAAAGGTAGTTAGTTAGTAATTCTATAGCCACCTCGAACACACGTGTTCACCAAATAGTCAGTACTCAATGTGACAGGTGGTAAGCCATGTCGCCAATTACAAGCACAAATGCGACGCATTTCGTAAATGTATTTTTATTACGAAAATGTACATAGAAATTCATTAAACTTCACTTCCATTAGTACATGCTCAAGCGGTATTTGAACCCTGTACCCTCGATACAGAGTCAAGCCCCAAACAACTGAGCTACGTAGGATTATTCATTCATATTTTTTTATATGTATGTGACTTTACTAATCTTAGTAAGTAAACATATTACGCAATGCTATGATGTAGGTACTGAGCAAATATTAATTCGTGACACGACAATTTGTACTTGACATACAAACAAGTCCTTCAGGGGTAGATACGACCTCGTAAACATACTGCAGCGTAGGACATATACAGATCAAATTGGAGACATTTTCAAGGCGGGTGTTAGTATTGAAGAACAGAACAGCATGTATTAGAAGGTTAATTGGTGTGAGTGAAGCAAGAGAGATTCGTCACTCATTTAAGGTGGTCTCTGCCTATCCAGTTCGAGAAAGAGAGGCGTGAATATATGTATATCTCCTTAGTCACCCTTAATATAACTAAGGGCAATAATATTGAATATTTGTGTCAGGTTGATAGCTGTTTCATAGAAATCCATACACCTCTTCATACACACTCGGTGGTTATGTATGTATGTACAATAATTGAAGAACGGCAGCTACTTAGCATTCTATTAACCAGTAGTATAGGTACTAACCTATGAACTTAACTAAATAGCTAGTGATTAGTTAACCAAAATAACATTGACTTCAAACAAAACAAACACAGCACGTATTTCAATGAACTAAAACATCGTGAAGAAACCAACCTATTATAAGAAATAGGTAAATGACTATTACCTATTTATTAATATATTCGTATGCGGTGACATGGTTTATTACGAACATACGTATATCGTTTGAATCTCAAACCCAAAACCTTTGAGTTCCTACTTATATTCACTACCTGACCCAAAAAAACCTTAGCATTTAGTAATAACAATTTAGGTCTTTCAGTAACCTACATTTTCATCAATCACAGTTGTAAAGTGGTGACGAAAATCGTTTTTGTATTAAAGCTATGTACGTGCATAAAACGTTGAACAAAAACCACTGAATGCTCAACCGGAATTACGTTTACTGTCTACAGGGGCCTTACTATGGATAACTAAATCAATATTGTGACGATAGTCGAGCAATATTTATTCTGTAATATTATTTATTAATTTTTTTTCCTATTGCTTACGCCGCTATTATATAATATTACGCTATTTATAATTGGCTTATGTTCTGATATCATATTCAGTGCGTATCAGGGACCTAAGTCAACTAAAGATTTTTGCAAAATATCAGTTCAATATTACGTCAGTAACTAACTGAGTTATGTTGTTCGAGGAATAGGTAGCAAAAATCACAAATTTTGCCTTTTGCTGTCATCACTTTTACTAAAACACATAAGTAGACTTGGATCCCAGATACCTTACAGTAATCTAATGCGTTTACATTATAACCCATAAAATAATGACAAAAATAAATTAGGATAACTAATTACTATTGCAATTTTAATAATCATTTGCAACAGCAAATAGTTTAAATTAGAATTATGTGATCCAATAACTACACAATTATTCTACGTGGTAAGCCCCAGCCCGGCTTAAAAAGCGTTACGTAATAATAGTTAGGAGTTTTTGCCAATGCCTCTATCGGTCATTTGAGCGCATTGAAGCTTCACGTAACAGTAGTGTCATAATAATGGTAATGGGTAATGACCCGTGCTAGTCTGGGACGTAGAAAGGAGGGTGACTAGCTGCCGGTCTTTCCGTAGTAGTAGCGACTAGGGTCTATGGAACATGTTGTGATTAATGGTGTGCTGTTTCGTATGTTTTTAAAATAAACTACTTAGGCATTTTAGTTTATATAAATGTAACGAACGAAAAACAATGTTAACTAGTTCTCTATAGGAGGAGACGACCAAAGTATTGGGGCTAAATATAATGTATTGGGAAATTGGCTAGCAACCTCAATATTCAATATCAATCGAATACAATATGTTGTTTAAAAGTAAGGGAGGTTATAACTAACTAAATCTCGGAGATTCTATGTACCGCGAAAGGGATAAATAGACGATATTATGATTATCTAGTATATAATATCAGTATCTATGTATAACGATAGATTAACCTCCTGTCTTTTACGCCATTTTGTCACCAGCAAAATTGATTATAATATGTATTTTAATGCACATGTAAAATATTGAAATGTCCACGAAAATATAACAACTGCAAAGGTTACATTTGTGTTGAGACTCTATTATTTTGCTATACAATCAAGTTTTTTTTTGTATGTTTGATGTTTACTTAAAAATCAGTCATTTCAGTTCTTTTGGCTAGTATTTAAATGAACATCAAATGATACGAAATAGGTCATCAAAAATACGGAATTGCGCACCAAATTATAACAATCACAAACTTTTAACATTAGCTGTGTGCTTATCTATTTTGTTAGTGTACCTTTCAGTTAGTGTTAATGTGCATTTATTATTTGACGACCTCCGTGGCGCGATTGGTTGAGCACCTGAATGCTAATCGTGGTCCCGGGTTCGATTCCCGGTGGAGGCAGAATTAAGAACAACGCTTTTCTTCTGCTTTCCAGTCTGGTCGTTGCTTAAATATGCTACTTATGTATTTACCTATTTATAATATGATATTTCTTAAATATACGTTGACTAGTACCCTTAACACAAGTCTTAAATGAACTTACCAAGGGGCTAGTTCAATTGGTGTACCATTGTAACAACCGTCCCTTTTCCTTGCAGGCTCGTACCAGCCCAGCAATGAGATGATGCTGCGCTTCTACGCCTACTTCAAGCAGGCCACAGAGGGCGCCTGTGACAAGCCCAAACCCGGTTTCTGGGATGTTGTCAACCGGTAATATAAGCGTGTATTTTGTTACTAACTAGCGACCCGCTCCGGCTTCGCACGGGTATAAAATATATAGCCTACTCCACTATTTAATGGATGTTATCATACATATAAACCTTCCTCTTGAATCACACTATCTATTAAAAAAAACCGCATCAAAATCCGTTGCGTAGTTTCAAAGATTTAAGCATACAAAGGGACATAGGGCCAGAGAAAGCGACTTTGTTTTATACTATGTAGTGATATTTAGTGATGGGTTACCAAACCGGTCACCAATGTTCCATATCGATGTCATCGCGATTATGAAAAACAAAAAAGAAACTAATATAGGGTTTCTGGGATTTCGTCAACCGGTAATATAAGCGTGTATTTTGTTACACGTTGTATGTGATTCTATGTCATTTATATTAATGTACTATCTATTGGGTGATGGGCTAGCAATATGGCATTATTGTTCCTTATAGTATTAAGAAAATAGTGACGTCATCATGTCCCCACGATTTGACCAATGAGACGTGACAACGGTTGTCCGCCATTGGTCGAAGAGACTTGTTTTCTCATTATCTAACGTCTTATTGGTCAGTTTACTTTTGTAAATCATGACGTCACTATTTACTTAACTCGAATAGACTATAGTTGTAATCTCACAATCCCAATATTCATGGCAAGATGTGACCTAGGATAATCGTCCTCCGAGGTTGTATCCACCCTGAAGGGGATTGTATGTATGTATACATAAGGTGTGAAAAATATGCATGTTATTCTAGTAGGTATAGATCAGTAGTTAAGACTTGACTTAATCATTGGCAGGGTTCGAATCTCAGTTGAGCATATGCGTATGGTAATTCAATTTTCTGACTGACTTACTATGTAAATTTTCGACATGGAAAATTAGTACATATATCTGAATAAAATATAGTGCAAAAATCATCTCGAAGAATCAATCCTATATATGATTAAGAAATATTCTTTAACGGTAACTGAATACATATGTAGGAACTTATTAAGTCCATCAGTAAGTGCTCTTACTAAATAATAACACTTAACGTCAAACTTATTCCGTGTAGGTCTGGGACGTAAGAAGAATGCTAACTAGCTGCCGTTCTTCCCGGCATGTCGTAGGGCCGACTAAGCGACTAGGGGTCAATAGAATCTATTGGGCGATAGGTCGGCAGCTTGCCGCCAATGTTCCATATGATATCATAACCCCAATATTAGTGCTAATAAGTGACCTAGGAGATATAAGCGTCTCTCTAAGGATCAAGGTACCCCGGAAAGGATTAAGGACGTGAATGTATATTTGCACGCATAATACAAATATTTTCAATCAATTTCTATCTACCTTTAAAGTATTACAGTCTTATTATTAATACATTAACGAGCAAAAAGCACCCGTTTCGTTAAAAATAATTTCGTTCTGAATCGGACGAAAATATAAATGCTATTTGTCAAGATAGTATGTAGTACTGCCATTGTTATAATTTAAATAGAATTGTGTTCGTGTTGAAATATAAGACTGGCGACATCTATGTTTTGTTGATTGATAAGTCTTATCACTAAGGCTAGGCATTACGACTTTTGTCGTACAAGGTAGTTAGAGATGTCTTTTAAGTAATCTTTTGACTCTGAAATTATTTAACATTACGCAAAGAAACGCTAAGAAACTCTGCAACCAATATTCAATGACAATCCATTAGATTAGTCATTACATTTCTCATGTTTATATTTATCTATGTATATTTTCAGTGCCAAATGGGACGCTTGGCAGAAATTGGGAGATATGCCAAAGGACCAGGCGAAAACGGCATACGTAGAAGAATTGCAAAAGGTAAGTACCATTGTAGCTAACTAGCTGCCGTTCTTCCTGGCACGTCGTAGGAGGCGACTAAGGGACTAGGGGTGAATGGAATCTATTGGACGATAGGCAAGACCTGTCACTAATGTTCCATGTAATATCACAACCCTATTCATGCTAAAAAGTGACCTAGGAGATTATATATCAGAGGTTCTGTCCACCCCGAAAGGGATTAAAGGACGTGAATGTATATGTATTAAACAATAACGCAGATCTAATATTTAGTGCAAACAATGCACACGTCCTCATACACATTGTTGACCAGATAGGCATTGTAGACCAGATAGGCTCAATATGACAGGTGGTAAGCCATGTCGCCATTTCGAATATACTATTTCCATGTATATACATATTTACTTTCTACTTTCAAAATATATGTAGCTTGTGATCTCTGCCCCACGAACCAAATATAAAGAGGACCCGGCGTAAGGAGCGGTCCCCGTTTCGCGGTGCGGTGTCCAAATGCCGTGTTTTAATTGGTGCGGAGTCTAAAAATGTGTAGTAGAAAGAAGATACCTGATTTGATTGGCCGATGCCGAATTTTGATTGGTTGTAATATCTCTCCTCCGTCCCGCGTACCTCGTTTCACCCCGCGTAATGTCACGCTAGTTTCCATACAAATATTGCGTAAGGCCCACTCCTCTTCTTTACACTACACATTTTTAGACTCCGCACCAATTAAAACACGCCATTCGGACTCTTACGCTCCTTACGCCGGGTCCTCTTTATATTTAATTCGTGATTAATACTTACTAAATAAAACCTCTTAAACACAGTGGTTACACTCCTCATACACTCGGTGGTTATAGCTACTTTCCACATACTTATTATAGTGTATTCGCGTTAAGAAAATAGTGACGTCATCATTACACAAACGATTTGACCAATGAGACGTGACAACGAATGTTTGCGATTGGTCAATGTGACTTGTTTTCTCATTTACTCACGTCTCATTGGCCAGTTTAACCTCTGATTATCATGACGTCACTATTTACTTAACGCGAATAGCCTATAGCTTGTGATCTATGCCTCTAGATAGTGGAAACGATGTCGTACACGTCAGACGTGGCCCATTTCCTGTTCGCCGGAAGTGACGGCTTTCCATCCCAGGATTTGGAGCTGGTGGCTGGTGACGTGATGAAGGCACGCTCCGGAGACACCTCGCCCATTGGTGAGTGATTATTCATCATCATCATCATCAGCCTGTATCAATCCACTGTTGGACATAGGCCTCCCCCAAATGACGCCACTTCTCCCTGTCAGTGGCCGTTCGCATCCATTCGAGTGATTATTACACCAATTGATCTAGCTTGGTGAGTTCATTTAAGACTTGTGTTAAGGGTACTATAGGCTATTCGCGTTAAGTAAATAGTGACGTCATGCTATTCAGAAGTTCAACTGGCCAATGAGATGTTAGTTAATGAGAAAACAAGTCTCTTCGACCAATGGCGGACAACCGTTATCACGTCTCATTGGTCAAATCGTGGGGACATGATGACGTCACTATTTTCTTAATGCGAATATACTATAGCCCCTTAGTAAGTTCATTTAAGACTTGTGTTAAGGGTACTAGTTGACGTGTGTTTGAGAAATATGTACGTATTGTATATAGATAAATACATAATATATAGCATATATAATCAAAGACCAGACTGGAAAGCAGAAGAAAAGCGTAGTTCTTAACTCTGCCTCCATTCCCGATGGGTTGAGAAATACGCTTTTCATCATCTTTCCAGTCGGATTGTAGATTGTATTGTTATATTTGTTTGTCCGTCCCGTGCTACTATGAGACGTTAAAAGAATACTAACTAGCTGCCGTTCTTCCCGGTATGTCGTAGAAGTCAACTGAGGGATTAGGAGACAATGGAATTCATTGAGCATTAGGTTAGCAACCTGTCACTAATAGTCCGTATGATATCACAACCCCAACATTCAAACTAATAAGTGATGGAGATGTTTTCATGTATCCAAAGTTCTGTCCACCCCGAAAGGGATTAAAGGACGTGAATGTATATGTATGTACGTATTTGTTCGTATATATTTTTTAAATATACGCTGATTAATACCTAATGTTTCCATTCAATCATTCGTTCACTTTCATTCTTTAACTTCATTTCATTCACTCACTCATTCGTTCACAGGTTCGGACTCAATGAGCGTCGGGTCGTCGCCGGGGCGCGCCGCCTCCCCCCTCCCCGCGTCCCGCAGCCGCAGCCGACTCGATTCAGAGGATGAATACATCGATACAGTCGATGTGAGTATCGATATTGTATAGTACGAAAGCATCCTACGATGTATGTAATCCTCCTACGACATGCCGGGAAGAACGGCAGCTAGTTAGCATTCTTTTTACGTTACAGGGGCGTAAATGGCATCAATTGGGCGGTGGGATAGCAACCTGTCACCAATGTTCCATATGACATCATATCTCTTTTATGCTAATAAGATATATAAATAGATAGTCAGTATTCAAAGAAGTCATCATTGAGTACTGACTTGGTCAACACGTGGGTTCGAGGTGTCCATAGAATTACTACCTTCGCAATTGCGGAGATGGACACCTAAACCTCTGACTACCCCGCAAGGGTTAATGATCGACAAGTTTTAACTCGAAATCAATATTATTCTAATGTGACAGGTGGTAAACCATGTCGCCATTTACAAGCACTAACTATTACATGTTCGGGTAACAGGTAGCTTTCCTCACGTTTTCCCTCACCGTAGTATTTGACACATTTCGTAAATATATTTTTGTTGTTTTGTTATAGAGTGAACCGGACGTGCCAATTCGAAGGGAAACCATATTGCCCCGTCTAAGCAATGGTCACGCCCACCAGATCACTTCGCAACTCACACGTAAGTTTATATAGACACAATCAGCCTATGACGACCTCCGTGGCGCGATCGGTTAGACGCCTGAACGCTAATCGTGAGGTCCCCAAGATTCCCGGCGGAGGCAGAGTTAAGAACTACGCTTTTCTTCTGCTTTCCAGTCTGGTCGTTGATTATTTATGCTATATATGTATTTATCTATAAATAATATGTATATATTTCTTAAATATACGTTGACTAGTATCCTTATCACAAGTCTTAAATGTACTTACCAAGGGGCTAGTTCAATTGGTGTAATAACGTCCTACAATATTATTATTATGTCAGTCCAATGCTGGACGTAGGCCTCCCCAAGGGTACACAAAACACGATCACTCGTGGCCCTCAGCCAACCACTATCAGCGACCTTTTCTATATAGATTAATTGTATTAAATTGCTTATTATATTATGTTACTATGGGCTAGCAAACTGTCAACAATGTTCCATGTGACGTCACAACCCCAATATTCGTGCTAATTAGTGACTAAGGATATGTTTTCATGACTGTAAGGTTCAGTACACCTTGAAAGGGATTAAAGGACGTGAATGTATATGCATATAAGTCTATTAAATTCATTATTACTGAAAAGTCAATAAATAAAATTCAATTTTACGACCTTTCGTGAAACGAATGTTTACGGTACCGGGTTCGATTCTCGGTAGAGGCATAGTTAAGAACTACGCTTTTCTTCTGCTTTCCAGTCTGGTTGTTGATTATATATCTATATTTATCTATATATAATCTGTATGTATTTCTTAACTACACGTTGATTAGTACCCTTAACACGTCTTAAATGCACTTCCCAAGAGGCTAGTTCTATTGGTGTAATAATATTCTAAATTATAAAAATTATTAATGTTAAATTAAATTAAATTATTAATGTTTTGAGGTCTGATCACAGTGGCCTGTTAGCTTCATTTAACAAAAATGTATATTCTATTAATTCTCAGCTTATAACTTGTATTCCGGTAACTGAACGGCGTCTGGAGCGTTTTAGAGAACAAATTAACAACAAACTAAGATTGTTTAATATTCACAGTAGCTGTCCTAACAAAATGTTCCAAACAGTTTTTGATCTAATTAATGGTGAACATAAATCTGTTTTTATTCCAAAAACTTTAAATATAAATTCACGGAAAAAGTTTAGTGATTGGGCAAACACCGGGTATCCATGTTAGTAGGCATATTACAACCAGCAGTCAGGCAAATGTTTTGACTTTCAATGAATGTACTGTACATGTACTTATGTTGAATAAAAACATTTGACTTTGACTTTATAACTATACCTATATATGTATACTTGTTTCCCAGATCTGAAGGTACTAGAGGAGTTGCCAGGCACCCTGGCGAGGCTGGAGCGAGATGTGGCGGCACTCAGGAAGGCTGTCGAGGGCGACCGAAGGCTCATCGAGGTACGAAAGGCATATAAACAAAACAAACAAACGCATTCACGACCATTAATTAACCCTTGCGTGGTAGTCAGAGGTTCAGGTGTCCATCTCCGCAATTGCGAAGGTAATAATTCTATGGACACCTCGAACCCACGTGTTAACTAGATAGTCAGTACTCAATGTGACAGGTGGTCAGCCATGTCGCCATTTACAAGCACTAACTATTACCTGTTCGACGAACAGGTAGGTTTCCTCACGATGTTTTCCCTCACAGTATAATTCGATGTTTTTCGTAAATGTGTTTTTATTACGAAAATGTACATAGAAATTCATTAAAATTCATTTCCATTGGTACATGCTCAAGCGGGATTTGAACTTTGTACCCACTGATACAGAGCCAAGCCCCAAACAACTGAGCTACGTCGAAAGGCATATATGTAGATATACAGGGGCTTTAAACCACTGCTACTTTGTGCGAAACAGTTCAATATCAGATAAATAGTGTGAAGTTGGTATAAGCAAGTGTCAAATTTCACCATTGAAATCGGCAAGTATCAAATTTCGCTTTAAAATAGCGAAATATGTCACTTTTGATAATCCAGTACCAACTTCAGACTATTACTGATCTGATATTGAACTGTGTTTGCGCTAAAACGCATTAGTAGACTTGGGCCCCAGGGGCCTTACTTCATTAATTAACTTTGACAACCACACAACTGCGTCACTACTGTGTCACTACGCCGCCGAGACACAGTCTGCTGTAAAATTGGCACTCTGCTAAAATTTTGGGCTGCCACAGTTGTACCTCAATAGCGGTTCAGTGGCAACTCAAAGTACAGATATGTCCATAGTGATGTACCAAATATAAGGCTATTGAACTGACATTGACGGACGTTTGATTAGTGCAGTAGCTTTTTTGTACTTCAGACGCAGAAGTACAGATGTAGTTCGATAGCGCATCAGTGGCCCAAATTTGTTAGTGGAGTGCCAAAAGTGTCAAATTACGGCCACTGAAGTATTAATGTATCGATACTAGTTACAATTTCATGTTAATGACATATTTTTATGAAAAATGTTTTTTTTTTGACGTTCAATAAGTGATATTAATATCCTTATGTTGAATAAAAAGATTTTCATTTCATTTCATACTGAAGAATATTGTACATACAATGCATTTGTGGAGTAAGGGCCCAGGAGTGACGTATATGTATGTTATATATTAAACCTTATACATAGCATATTACAAAGACGTATCTAATATTCCCTTCACTTCTATTCACGCCAGGCGCACAGGTCAGCGTGGCGTTGGCCGTGGCAAGAGCTTAGCGTGCCCACCGTGGCTCTCGTAGTCCTGTGGCCGTTCGTCGTGTACCGGCTCATGGGCAAACGAGAACGGGCGTGAGGAACGTGGCTTGCGTGCAAAACGTGGCTAGCGTGGGTACAGTGGCATAGGTATGTATACTTTGATATCTGGGTATTCTATTATAGATATTAAGTTGTTTACTAGTGATTATATATTAAGTATTTCAGTAATAGTTAACCTGATAATAATATTTGAACACTATTACACCAATTGAATTAGCCCCTTGGTAAGTACATTTAAGATTTGTGTTAAGGGTACTAGTAACGTATATTTACGCGAAACGTGGCTAGCGTGGGTACAGTGGCATAGGTATGTATAATTTGATATCTGGATATTCTATTATAGATATTAAGTTGTTTACTAGTTATTATATTATATTAAGTATTTCAGCAATAGTTTATCTTGATAATAATATTTGGATATTATTATACCAATTGAATTAGCCCCTTGGTAAGTACATTTAAGACTTGTGTTAAGGGTACTAGTCAACGTATATTTACGCGAAACGTGGGTACAGTGGCATAGGTATGTATCCACGTGTATATTAATATACATAACATACGCTTCACGACTTGTGTATACACACTCCCTTTTTTATTATGGCGGTTAGTCAGAGGCTTGAGTGCCCATCTCCGAAATTTCGTGTTTAGGCAAGCGACTGTAGCCCAGTGGGTTAGACTTCGTATGAGAAAGGTCCTAGGTTCGTATCCCGACTCTGGCATGTCCCAATGAATAAAATTGAAATGTGTTTTTCATTTACGTACATAATTTACAGTCGCTAACGGTGAGGGAAAACATCGTGAGGAAACCTGCCTATCCCTCAGGATAGGTAATAGTCAGTATCTATATACGGCGATACGGTTCACTACCTATCACGTTGGGTGCTGTCTGTCTAGTGATACGCGGGCTTCGAATGTGTATATTAAGGTGTAATTTATGTACTGTACTAGTCTGAGACGTAAAACAATGCTAACTAGCTGCCGTTCTTTCCGGCATAGGAGGCGACTAAGGGACTAAGGGTAAATGGCATCTGTTGGGCGATAGGCTAGCAACCTGTCACCAATGTTCTATATGACATCGTAATCCCAATATTCATGTTGATAAATGACCTAGGAGATTTTGTATTGATTGCTATGCTTTTGTGATATAAATATGCTATATATAGGTGTAACGTCTGTCGCAGAACCGACGACCGTTGAAGCAAAGCGGTTCTCGAATGGCGACCGCATCTCGGTAAACGTAGTGTAGGACGCCCCCCTGCTAGATGGACCGATGACCTGAAAAAGATCGCTGGTAGTGGTTGGCTGAGGGCCACGAGTGATCGTGTTTTGAATACCCTTGGGGAGGTTCACGTCCAGCAGTGGACTAGTATAGGCTGATTGATTGATTGAGGTGTTCAATTACTTAAAAAAGAAAGAAGAAGAAAGATTAACCAAGGGGCTCGTTCAATTGGTCTAATAGTGTCCCTTTTATTATGTATGATTAGAACAAATTGGAGATATTATTCTCAAGTACGCAGTGTGAAGAACAGAAGAGCATGTATGAGAAGGTTAATGGGTGTGAGTGAAGCAAGAGAGATTTGTTACCCGTTCCAGGTGGCGATCGATAGTCTTTGCCTATCCCGTTGGGGACGTGAATATATGTATACGTTAATTTATTATATCTTTTGTTACAGGTATCAACTACGAACAAAATGAAATAATGTACATAATAATTGTTAATTTATATGTATATATGGTATCGGCATAGATTTACAATATAAGCAGTAAAATATACGGTATGATTTTTTACAAAGACAACGGTGAAATTGTTTACTTTATTTGTTAAGAATAAACTTAATAAATATGGGTTATAATCATCTATAAATCTATTAAAATATGAGACAGAAAAATATTATTTAACATACATACATACACATCACGCCTGATTCCCTGTAGAGATGTAAAAAGAGATCACAGATCCCCATCTGTCCCGATCCTGACTAACCACTTTCGCTTCATTGACACTCATACAGCTCCTCATACACACTCGGCGGTTATAAGATATATATAATAATATTATTTAAATTGGTAATAAAAAATAGACATCGGAAAAAAATCATAACATATTAGTAATTTTGACTTCTATATAATAAAATATATCATATAATTACAATAATTATTAAATGTAATTAAAATATTATTACTGTGAATTCAAATCATACCGTATACCAATTGTATTAAGGTGTATATTGCAATACTAATCACTGAAATTGAAAATATAGGGCCCGTATAAACTATATATCTATAAAATGGCGAAATAGATAATGATTAAATGGCACGTCAGTAGCGTTTCAGTAACAACTCAATAGCACACTTGATATTGAAGCATTATTGAATAGTGAACTAGCTTTTTTGTACTTCTGTCGAAATTTGATAGCGCTTCAGTGGCCTATAGTTAGTCCAGTACCAGTGTCAAATTACTGATACTGACGTGCTATTGTATCACTAGTGAACTAATATAGTGCCTAAAATGCATTAGTAGACTAAGTTTCCTGATTATATGGTATAAAATTGCGTTTGAATGGCCATAGACAATTCAATTGATTAACTTGTAACTACACCGAAAAGGATTAGGGTTGACATGCCTATATGTAATGTCAGTATTTGTAAATGGTGACATGTCTTACCACCTGTCACATTGAGTACTGACTTGGTCAACACGTGGGTTCGAGGTGTCTATATAATTACTACCTTCGCAATTGTGGAGATGGAAACCTGAACCTCTGACTTACCTGCAAGGGTTAATGGTCGTGAAAGCATTTGTCTTTGTCTATATGTAATGTATTCCTTTAAAATTAATGAATAATAAGGTTTTGACTTGAACTACCTTGAAATTTTGTGATTAGTATTGTTTGAAACCTCTTCTTATTGCCTTATAAATAAAAATATAATTAATAAAATCACCCAAATTATGTACAGTCAGCGCTAAAAGTGCAGTCCCAGTAACTTTTTATAACGTTTATAAGAACAAAAGACAATATTTTTCATTTCGAAGCGCGCGAACATATATAGTGGCCATGACAATGCATAGTGGCGCCAGTTTTAAAATGTAAAACATTGGCTTTTGTTCGTATAAACGAAAACCTTATAAGAAGTTACTGGGACTGCACTTTTAGCGTTGACATCAACTTTTAGTGAGCTAGTTATTACCTTTTGATTGTATGACATGATATTTAAAAAGTTTAAATGTGGAATATATACAGATCAAATTGGAAGCTCAACTTAAAGGACTAAATCAGATCTAGATAAACTTAAATTTTAAATATTCACACGCTTCACGACTTGTGTATACACACTCCCTTTTATATTGTGGTGGGGTAGTCAGAGACTTGAGTGCCCATCTCCGAAATTTCGAAGCCATGTTAGGTATGAGCCACTCAAAGCTAAGTCAAATATTCATGTCATACAATAACTACATATATCAAGCCTATAGTGTTATATTCTGTTAGTGTATTATAATAATAGTGTAATATATGTATTGAAATGTTAAATCTATGTGATATTTAGGCGTAATTTAAGTTAATTGTGATATGGGGGTGTTAGTACTAAGTTTTTACAATAAATATTATTTGGTGGTTGACTCTATGTTTTTTATTTATACATACAATTTAATAATATTAATATTTGGACATTATTACACCAATTGAACTAGCCCCTTGGTAAGTGCATTTAAGACTTGTGTTACGGATACTAGTCAACGTATATTTAAGAAATATATACTAATTATACATAGATAAATACATATATAACATATAATCAACGACCAGACTGGAGAGCAGTATAAAAGCGTAGTTCTTAACTCTGCCTCCACCGGGAATCGAACCCGGGACCACAGAATTAGCGTTCAGGTGTCTAACCGCTCGCGCCACGGTCGTCAATTAAGTTGATGGGTCCGAACTGGAGGGTGCAGGATAGAAACTAGAATCACTTACTATCTAAAACTTTATATTACGTACATAATCCTAATTAAAGTACACCAGTGAATGCGTTCGAGGTGGGAACAACATTGACTTTACCTGACCTGAACATCTATTTATAGCTAAGACGAAAACGTGCCGATCACGTTGTCACGAGGTAGCTGAATCAATCAATCAGCCTATGACAGTCCACTGCTGGACGTAGGCCTCCCCAAGGTAACGCCACAAAACATGATCACTCGTGGCCCTCAGCCAACCACTACCAGCGACATTTTTCAGGTCATCAGTCCATCTGGCAGGGGGGCGTCCTACACTACGTTTACCGAGACGCGGTCGCCATTCGAGAACCGCTTTGCTACAACGTTAGTCGGTTCTGCGACAGACGTGACCGGCCCACTGCCACCTCAGCTTGCAACATCGATAGACAATGGTAGGTAGCTGAATGCTACACAAATGCAGATTCAGCACAGCGCTGTAGGTAGGTAGGTATGTGAGTATGTAACTTACATCCTGTATGCGGTTACGTATGGCTCAATAGGACATATGACAGATAGACGCCACATTGAACAGTGACGTTAGAAGTACCTATAACCGCCGAGTGTATATTGAAATTTATGTGTCAATGAAGCGAAAGTGGTTTACCAGGATCGAGACATGGGATCCGTGATCTCAGCCTATCCCTCTACATGGAATCGGGCGTGATGTGTATGTAAATACATCCTTTGTTTTCTTTTTGAATCACGAATACTGTCTATTCTCTTTGGTACACCCAGCTTAGAGGTCTACACATCACGCCTGTTTCCTGGGCCCTTACTCCACTAATTCATTTTAGCCTCAATATTACTTCAGTATCGATACTATAATACTTCAGTGACCGTAATTTAACACTTTTGGCACTCCACTAACAAATTTTGGCCACTGAGGCGCTATCGAACTACATCTAAAGTACTTCTGCGTTTGAAGTACAAAAAAGCTACTCCACAAACTAAACGTCTGTCAATGTCAGTTCAATAGCCTTATATTTGGTACTCCACTATGACATTTCTATACTTGAGTTGCCACTGAAGCACCACTGACTCGCTATTGAGGCACAACTATAGCAATCAAAATATTAGCAGAGTGCCACTTTTACAGCCGAGACGCAGAAGTAACACAGTAGCGACGCAGTTCTGTGGCCGTCAAAGTCGACGCAGTTAGTGGAGTAAGGGCCCTGTAGAGATGAAGACAAAGATAATGAACTCATATACATTCACGTCCTTCAATCCCTTTCAGGGTGGACAGAATCTCGGTGATTTAATATCTCCTAGGTCACTTTAGCATAAATATTGAGGTTGTGATGTCTTATGGAACATCGGTTACAGATCAAAAATAAAACAAAAGATGTAAGTAAAAATAATTTATTTATTCATATTTGAAAATTACATTACGCGAGAACTATCTACTAATAAATAGGGGTTGGTATAACAAACCTTAATTCATATACTAAACATAAATTTGTACATCCTGTGTACTTTTATAGGTAAACAACAATATGTCAGGATCAACATTGCATTCCAAGATAATTATTGTTGAGAATCAAATACATATATATTAAAAGGAAATCGAATAATACAAAAATACATGTCAAAATACTGAATTGTACACCAAAATAATACAGTCCCAACCCAAACATAACCTTTGGCTGTACGAACTATACATATTTTTATGACCTTTGCTGTACATTTAAGTACATATACATTTCAGTATTTTTGATGAGTATTTTCCTATATTATTAACCAAATAAATTTGTATTTATTTTATTCTTTATTGTAATGACAGTACATTATGGGGACAAATCTCTTGCTTCACTCACACCCATTAACCTTCTCATACACGCTCTTCTGTTCTTCACTACGTACACCCGCCTTGAGAAGAATGTCTCCAATTTGTATACATATATATATATATATATATATAAATATTAATATACAGCTTTTTCCAATACAAAATATGATCCAGCCATATTGACATTAAAATTTATTTTCATAGCTCAAGCATAATTATAATTAAAAAGTATTCAGAATTGACTATTGGGGTTATGATATGAAATATTGGTGACAGGTTGCTATCCCATTGCAATATTCTCAAGTCCCTTAGTCATTTAGCACATTTAAAAAACTTCTTCAATTTTTGGGTTTTAAAAGTAATACTCTCGAAATTATAATACAAATTTCTACCTATGTTAAATAATTAGCCTACGTATGTATTAAGTTAATTATAAAATTTAACTATAATTAATAAGACTATATAAGACACAATATTGTCATATTGCCATAAATAGGACTAAATTAACCTACAGCACTTTAAATCACGATTTAATCATGAAAATTAATTATTTATAAACGAATTATTGCTCGGAATAAAACTTTCTATTTTTATTTACAATTAATAAATGCTATTCAACCGTAGTTTATTTATACATTCAAGTCCCTTGATTCGTTTCGGCACTGACAGAACATTAAAGACCATGTGTCCATATAATTACTACCTCCGCAATTGCGGATATGGAAATCTGGGGCCTTAGTCCACTAATGCGTTTTAGCACAAACGCAGTTCAATATCAAATCAGTAATAGTGTGAAGTTGGTAGTGTCAAATTTCACCATTGATATCAGCAAAAGTGTCAAACTTCGCTTTATAAATGGCGATATTTGACACTAGCTAATTCACTACCAACTTCACACTCTTACTGATCTGATATTGAACAGATATTTTGCAAAAAGCATTTTTGTACTTAAGCCCTGGGCCCTTACTCCACTAATTAACTTTGACAGCCACTCAACTGCGAGGCTATAGCGATAAATCTGCATCTCGGCCGTAAAAGTGGCACTCTGCTAATATTTTGACAGCCATAATAGCGAGTCAATGGCACTTCAGTGGCCACTCAAAGTACAGAAATTATTGTCTATGGATTACAACAATTTAAAAAACTGTTTGCACTGACAATGCAGCAATTTCAATTAATGCATATTGATTAAGCAGTTAAAAGTTTTAAGTTTATAACGTAAACGTAACTAAAAACGTAACTGAAAAAATATTTTAGGTTTTTAATTGAAACTAAAACTACTAACTGAGTGTGTGAGTCTACATTAGAAATTGACCGTAAACAAAGAAAGCTGTCAAACAATAGTAGAGTACCAAATGAAGGCTATTGAACTAATATTTAGGCATGTCAGACGCAGAAGTATTTCGATAGCGTTTCAGTGGCCAAAATTTGTTAGTGGAGTGCGAAAAGTGTCAAATTACGGCCATTGAACTGCCACAATGTCGACACTGAAGTAATATTGTGGCCAATATGAATTAGTGGAGTAAGGGCCCTGAACCTTTGATTACACCACAAGGGTTAATGAACGCGTTTATAAGAATAATATTAGGACATTATTACACCAATTAAACTAGCCCCTTGGTAAGTACATTTAAGACTTGTGTTAAGGGTACTAGTCAACGTCTATTTAAGAAATATATACATATTATACATAGATAAATACATATATAATCAACGACCAGACTGGAAAGCAGTAGAAAACCTTTCTTAACTCTGCCTCCGGGAATCTTGGGGACCTCACGATTAGCGTTCCAGCGGCTAACCGATCGCGCCACGGAGGTCGTCCATTATTTATCTTGTGGCGACCTCTAGAGCGCCACACACAGAGAGAAACCTAAGTAAAACCTAAGTTGCAATTAGTTAAACATAATTACCACAGATGACGCCGCCAAGAATAAAATAATAATTACACAAATCAATCTCCTAGAACGCGCAAGTGAAATATTTATCGGAAACAAGATATATACAAATTTCCAAGTCAGGCCATTAGCCTGGACGAACACCTGCCCAGGTAGGAAGCTTCCTCTTTTCCTGTAGGATACAGTGGAACCTACAATCTTATTGTCTATGTACGTACATCCCTCTAGTCTATTCGCGTTAAGTAAATAGTGACGTCATGATATACAGATGCTCAACTGACCAATGAGACGTTAGTAAATGAGAAAACAATTCACATCGACCAATTGCAGACAACTGTTGTCACGTTTCATTGGTCAAATCGTGGGGACATGATGACGTCACTATTTACTTAATGCGAATGTACTATAGGTTCAAACTATAAGGTCTCTGACAGCCTTGGCGCTACATTCCGAAGCCCAAAAGATAGCACCACATTGACAGACTAGTGTCCACACGTAGGGGGTAAAGAATTCTTCAGGTCGATCCTCTTCTACGTATCTAAATTTCAGGTCGGGGAATTTCTGCAATAGGATTTATTGGGCATATTTAATTATATAAGTATTAGTGATATAAAAATTAATAAATTATTATAGCACTTAGTATATTATTACGTAAAGTATAGTAGTAAATTATTATATAGGTGCTAAAAATCTAAAAACACTTGTGAATACGTTTGTAATATCCTTGGTGACAATAAAAGATTTATTTGTGATTATTTTTAAATTATATTACATTGTGACTATTGAAACAACTTAGGCCTCGTAAAACCTTCGTTTTGACCGAACATGACAATAAGTAACTTAACATGACAGATGATAAACTATTCTATGTCTAAATTATGTCTAAATTATGTAGGGAATGAAAGTTTGAATATTTTGTCTCTTAATATACGATCGATAAACAAAAATTTTGTGGAATTGCAGACGTTATTGTTTCGTATAAGCACTAAAATAGATTTTGTGGTTTTGACGGAGTGTTGGCTAAATTGTAGTACTAATTCCATTTTACCGAGCTTGCCCGGCTACACCGCTGCTAAAACTACGACTCATATCAACCACAGCGATGGTGTGGTTGTTTACGGTAGGAATGAGCTGTCATTCACGGTTGATGAAATAGATTTTGACCTGAATGCGTCGGGCCTGGTGATAAGGTTACCCGGTGATATGGCTATTGTATGTATTTATCGTTCACCATCGATTCATAATACAGACACTTTTTTAATATCTTTAAATCATTTGTTATCTTCGTTGTCAGGAAGTAAAAGACTTGTTTTGGCAGGTGACATAAATGTTGATATTGCATCCAGTTCCCTTGGTAATGAACGCTCAATCGATTATCAAAGCCAACTGGCTTTCCATGGTCTCCTACCTGCACATAAATTACCAACGAGAGATACTGCTTGTCTGGATCACATTTTTTTGCGTTCATGCTATCCTGCTAAACTTCTATTGGTCGAGTCTCCAGTCACCGACCACTACCCCCTGCTCCTCTCACTCAACTGTGCAATTCCTCGACAATATGCAGTTACATCCATAACTAGGATTGATTATGCTGCTCTTGATAAACACATGGCCGAGTTGAAATTTGACGAAATACTTCTGTGTGATGATCCTAACAGAGCTGCCCTCTTGCTTGTTGACCTTCTTTCTACCACTATAACTAAATACACTACTACTAGGGTACTGCGGAAAAAAGATCGACTCATTAAGCCGTGGATGACACCTGGTCTGCTTCGCTGCATAAGGAATAGAGATCGGTTACACCAACAATCTAAAAAATCTCCAAATAATCAGATCTTACGTATAACATATTTAAGATATCGAAACTTTTTAAACAAAATTCTGAAAAAGACTAAGCAAATATTCGAATCATCTACATTGCAAAGAGCTGGATCGAATAGCAGGAAGCTATGGCAAACGATTAAAAAAATAACTAATACAACGAAAGTTAAGCATCCTCCAATAGAGCTTTTTACATCCGGTACACCCAAACAATCTCTGAACAAGGTCAACCAGTTTTTTGCTGAAGTGGGGGAGACACTTGCAAATAATATTAAACAACCTCCTAACTGTTCCATCGTCACTGACTCCGGTGCTAACATGTCCTCTTCGTTTGTCCTTCTCCAGCCTGGACCTTCGGATATAATAACGACCATAAAGTCTTTAAAATCTGATGCTGCCGTGGGGTGGGATGGTATCCCAACAGTTTTCCTCAAAAGATACTCCAATGTTTTGTCACAAGCACTCTGCCATGTCGTGTGTCTCTCTTTTGATCACGGTGTATTTCCAGAGTGTTACAAAAAGGCTTTAATTCATCCGGTTTATAAATCGGGAGATAAGTCATTGAGTACAAACTATCGACCAATAGCTGTGTTGTCTTCGATTTCAAAACTGGTGGAGCGAATACTTAATGAACAGTTGCTTAATTATCTCGAGTCAAATTCAATTTTATCCCCCAACCAATACGGATTCAGAAGAGGTATGTCCGCATCTGATGCGGTGCTGCACCTCACAAATAATATTGTCGAACACTTGAATAAGTCCAAACGCATTCTTACCATCTTTTTGGACCTGCAGAAAGCATTCGACTCTATACCCACGTCTTTACTTCTGTCAGAGCTGTATTCGGTGGGCGTAAGGGGCGTTCAACTGGATCTTCTTGCATCTTATCTCACTGGGCGCACTCAGATCGTGAGGGTTGGTGAATTTGCTAGTGATGAACTGGGTACGCGGTTTGGAGTTCCACAGGGAAGCGTGCTGGGTCCAACACTTTTCTTGGTGTATATTAATGGGTTGTGTGCTCTTAAGATTCCCCGGTGTACGGTGACCACATTCGCTGATGATACTGCATTGACTTTCGTTGCAGACTGCTTATCTGATTTGGGTCGTGTGTCACAGGAGGGACTCACGAAGGTTCATGCTTGGCTATCTTCACATTACCTGACCCTTAATATCGCGAAAACTAATTGCATCCTATTTTCAATTTCATCATTAGGCCGCCCCAAAGATCTTCCTCCTCTTCGGGTCCATGAATGTTCCCAATCGTCTGAGTGCTGCTGTCCGTCCATAGCCTATGTGGATTCTGTTAGATATTTGGGTGTCACTATGGATTCTTTGCTTTCATTTAAGATGCACGTAAACATACTGGTGTCAAGAGTGCTGAAATTGACATACATTTTTTACAAATTACGAGATATAGCGAGCTCTTCTCTTATTCGTACCACATATTACGCACTATGTGAAAGTATTTTGAATTACGCTATTGCTTCGTGGGGTGGGATCGCAAAAACTTTGTTAAAGCCACTAGAAATTGCGCAGCGAAGGATACTGAAAGTGGCCACGCACCGCCCTCTATTATTTTCGACTCACTCACTATACCATCAGTGTAAAGTCCTTTCAGTACGGAAGCTGTACGTACTCAGTATTGTCATGTACCAACATAAAAAACTACCATTTACTGAAATAAGCAAACGTAGAGCGGACCTGGTTTGTATGAAGCCCTTTCCACATTACAGTTTTACTCAAAGACATACACTGTTTCTAGGACCTTATCTTTATAATAAAATAAATAGGGAGACTAATATATATCCGAAGTCTCTATTCGAATGCAAAACAACAGTTAAAAAGTATTTATATGAACGTTCGTACGATGAAGTTGAGAATATGATTGTATTCGTTTCATAACCTTACTACAAATTTTGTAATGAAAGTTTAACTACCAGAAAACGGCTCTATCTTGAGTGATCGACAATTATTAGTATAATATGATATATAACATGTTTTATTGTTTTTTGAATGCTGTATTCTGTTGCTTAGGTGGATTATGTTTTTCGTATTTGTTTTTCTTTCTTATTGGTATTGTGGCATGTGTTTGGATGAGACACTCTACTTATTATTTTATTATTGTATAATCTAGGGAATGGCCCTGTCTGTCACTAATACCGGTTACGCTAAGGCGTGACCTAGTCTGTGACAGCGGGATGATCAACTACAAAGTGTACTCTAATCAAAATGTCTAATTTATAAGGTTTAAATTGTATCTTTTGGAAAATAAAGAATTATTATTATTATATTATTATTATTATTATAAGTTTTCATATTTATTTAATCTTATACATAACATATAAAGATGTGTTTTTTGATTTTGTACTTATGTTGAATAAATGTACGTATGTTGAATAAAAACATTTGACTTTGTGTCTAATGTTCTAAACCCCTATTCACGCCAGGCGCACAGGTCAGCGTGGCGTTGGCCGTGGCAAGAGCTTAGCGTGCCCACCGTGGCTCTCGTAGTCCTGTGGCCGTTCGTCGTGTACCGGCTCATGGGCAAACGGGAGAGGGCGTGAGGAACGTGGCTAGCGTGCAAAACGTGGCTATCGTGGGTACAGTGGCATAGGTATGTATAATTAGATATCTGGGTATTCTATTATAGAAAGGGCTTGAGGAACGTGGCTAGCGTGAGAAACGTGGGTACAGTGGCATAGGTATGTATAATTTGATTTTTGGGTATTATATTATAGATATTAAGTTGTGTACTAGTGATTATATATTAAGTATTTCAGCAATAGTTTATCTTAATAATAATATTTGGACACTATTACTCCAATTAATTTAGCCCCTTGGTAAGTACATTTAAGATTTGTGTTAAGGGTACTAGTCAACGTATATTTACGCGAAACGTGGCTAGCGTGGGTACAGTGGCATGGGTATGTATCCACTTGTATATTAACATACATAACATACGCTTCACGACTTGTGTATACACGCTCCCTTTTTATTATGGCTTAGTCAGAGGCTTGAGTGCCCATATCCGAAATTTCGAAGGCATGTTTAGGCAAGCGGCTGTAGCCCAGTGGGTAAGACCTTGGACTTCGTATGAGAAAGGTCCTAGGTTCGAATCCCGACTCTGGCATGTACCAACGAATGAAATTTAAATGTGTTTTTCATTTACGTACAAAATTTATAGTCGCTAACGGTGGGGAAAACATCGTGAGGAAACCTGCCTATCCCTCAGGTAATAGTCAGTGCCTATATACGGTGATACGGTTCACTACCTATCACGTTGGGTGCTGTCTGTCTAGTGATACGCGGGCTTCGAATGTGTATATTAACGTGTAATTTATGTACTGTTCTAGTCTGGGACGTAAAAAGAATGCTAACTAGCTGCCGTTCTTCCCGACGTGTAGGAGGCGACTAAGGGACTAGGAGTAAATGGATTCTATTGGGCGATGGGCTAGCAACTTGTCACCAATGTTTCGTTATGACATCGTAACCCTAATATTCATGCTGATAAATGACCTAGAAGATGTTTTATCTCCGAGGTTCAAACAACCCGAAAGGGAATACAGGCCGTGAATGTAAACGTTGATACGTGTTTATAAAGAATACCTATCCCTACAGACACTTATTTAATACATACTTTCCCACAGTAACGAAATACTACAGTTTAAATCACTTAGTGTATTAAGCATATTGTGAATGTTTATATTCGAAACATTATTTTTAGTGGTAAAGGTAACATGTTATGTTTAATGAGAATTCATAATTTTGACGATTTAAAATTTACAATTCGTCGTAGCTCAGTTGTTTGGGACTTGACTCTGTATCAGTGGGCACAGGGTTCAAATCCCGCTTGAGTACCAATGGAAATTAAGTTTCTCTGCCTACACCTTTAGGGACGTGTTGACGTGAATATAGGTAATATGTATACGTTAATTTATTATTTCTTTTGTTACAGGTATCATCTACGAACAAAATGAAATAATGTACATAATAATTGTTAATTTATATGTATATATGGCGGTATCGGCTTAGATTTACAATATAAGCAGTAAAATATACGGTATGATTTTTACAAAGACAACGGTGAAATTGTTTGCTTTATTTGTTAAGAATAAACATAATAAATATGGGTTATAATGATTTATAAATCTATTAAAATGTGAGACCGAAAATTATTATTTAACATACATACATACACATCACGCCTGATTCCCTGTAGAGGGGTAGGAAGAGATCACAGATCCCCATCTGTTCCGATCCTGACAGACCACTTTTGCTGCATTGACACTTATACAGCTCCTCATACACACTCGGCGGTTATAAGATATATATAATAATATTATTTAAATTGGTAATAAAAAATTGACATCGGAAAAAAATCATAACATATTAGTAATTTTGACTTCTATATAATAAAATATATCATATAATTACAATAATTATTAAATGTAATTAAAATATTATTACTGTGAATTCAAATCATACCGTATACCAATTGTATTAAGGTGTATATTACAATACTAATCACTGAAATTGAAAATATAAGGGCCCTATAAACTATATATCTATAAAATCCTGAAATAGATAGTGATTCAATGGCACGTCAGTAGCGTTTCAGTAACAACTCAATAGCACACTTGATATTGAAGCACGATTGAATAATGGACTAGCTTTTTTGTACTTCAGATGCAGTTCGATAGCGCTTCAGTGGCGTAAAGTTAGTGGAGTACCAGAAGTGTCAAATAACTGATACTGACGTGCTATTGTATCACTATTGAACTAATATTGTGCCTAAAATGCATTAGTAGACTAAGGTTCTAAGGATTATTTGGTATAAAATTGTCTTTGAATGCCCATAGACAATTCAATTGATGAACTTCTAACTACACCGAAAAAGATTAGGGTTGACATGTCTATACGCAATGTCAGTGCTTGTAAATGGCAACATGGCTTACCACCTGTCACATTGAGTACTGACTTGGTCAACACGTGGGTTCGAGGTGGCCATAGAATTACTACCTTATTACTACTTTCGCAATTGCGGAGATGGACACCTGAATCTCGCACTACCCCGCAAGGGTTAATGGTCGTGAAAGCATTTGTCTTTGTCTATATGTAATGTATTTCATTAAAATTAATGAAGAACTAGGTTTTGACTTGAAATACCTTGAAATTTTGTGATTAGTATTGTTTGAAACCTTTTCTTATTGCCTTAATAAGTAATCAATAAAATCACCCAAATTATGTACAGTAAGCGCTATAAGTGCAGTCCCAGTAACTTTTTATAACGTCTATAAGAACAAAAGACAATATTTTTAATTTCGAATCACGCGAACGTATAGTGGCCATAACAATGCATAGTGGCGCCAGTTTTAAAATGTACAATATTGTCTTGTGTTCTTGTAAACTTAAACCTTATAAAAAGTTACTGGGACTGCACTTTTAGCGTTGATTGTACATCAACTTTTAGTGTGCTAGTTATTACCTTTTGATTGTACGACATGATATTTAAAAGGTTTAAAAGTGGAATATATACTGATCAAATTGGAAGCTTAACTTTAAGGACTAAACCAGATCTAGATAAACTTAAATACTAAATATTCATACGCTTCACGATTTGTGTATACACACTCCCTTTTATATTGTGGTGGGGTAGTCAGAGGCTTGAGTGCCCATTTTCGAAATTTCGAAGGCATGTTAGGTATGAGCCACTCAAAGCTAATACTTAAATAATCATGCCGTACAATAACTATATCTAGCCTCTAGTGTTATATTCTGTTAATATGTTATAATAATAGTGTAATATATGTATTGAAATGTTAAATCTATGTGATATTTAGGCGTAATTTAAGTTAATTGTGATATGGGGGTGTTAGTGGTAAGTTTTTACAATAAATAAATATTATTTGGTGGTTGAAACTATGTTTTTTATTCGTATACTAGTGACCCGCTCCGGCTTTGCACGGGTATAAAATATATAGCCTACTGCACTATTTAACTCATTCGACGCCGCGCCATTTTTCAGCGTCTTACTAGCGGACCCGCCATACAAACGGTCATGAACACGCGAGGCGTGTCGGCGACTCTGCGACTAAGAAAAAATGGACACGCCACGCGTGTCCACTGGCTCTGCGGCAAGTTTAATGTTTCTAAATACGTTAATAATACATTGTGGTAGTTTATTTCCTTAGTTCTGTTTGTGCAACGAAAGAGATAAGGTTGTGGCAACAGTATAGTGATTTTAAACTAGGAATTATGGCGGAATATGGATATTTAGGTAAATAGGTAAATTAAATATGATGTGATTCTCAAACTTACTTATATATTATTAAACTTATAAAATTTTTTTTGTTTGCATAGTATATAAATTATTTACTCATCTATCGACTAAAATCACTCAGAAACATATTATTGTGTAAGTATTTATATCATAATAAACAAGCTAACGTAGTGAGTTTGATGAAAAGTTAAACAAACTTTTAGAACCTCTGGTCGCATACTCAAAGTGGAGACGCGTCGCATGTTCTTGGCATCCCACAAGGTATCCGTTTTTAGTATAAACATAACTTCTTTCAAAGTAGAAACCACGTGAATATATGGTTATTCGTGTGGTAAATACCATGTACACAAATTCTTATTTAATTTTTTCATGTATTTTTCGAGATATAATCGAAAACTTATGAACACGCGAGGCGTGTCCGCGGCGTGGCGAGTAGAATTTCCATGGACACGCGAGGCGTGTCGTTGGCTCCGAATGAGTTAATGGATGTTATTTTACATATAAACCTTCCTCTTGAATCACTATATCTATTAAAAACAACCGCATCAAAATCCGTTGCATATTTCAAAGATTTAAGCATACAAAGGGACATGGGGACAAAGAAAGCGAGCTTGTTTTATACTATGTAGTGATACATACCGTAACATCGTGAGGAAAACTATCTATACGTTCCGAGAACAGGTAATAGTCAGTTAATGGCGACTTGACTTACCACCTGACATTGAGTGCTGACTATCTGGCAAACACGTGGGTTCGAAGTGGCCATATAATTACATAGCAATAGCATTAAAATTTGACGTAGCTCAGTTGTTTGGAGCTTGACTCTGTATCAGTGGGTACAGGGTTCAAATCCCGCTTGAGCATGTACCAATGGAAATGAAGTTTAATGAATTTCTATGTACATTTTCGAAATAAAATTACATTTATGAAATGCATCGAATATTACTGAGAGAAAACATCGTGAGAAAACCTACCTATTCCTCGCAACAGTGCTTGTAAATGGCGACATGGCTTACCTTACCTGGGCCCTTACTCCACTAATTAATTTTGACAGCCACTCAACTGCGTCGCTATAGCGATACTTCTCCGTCTCGGCCGTAAAAGTGGCACTCTGCTAATATTTTGACAGCCACACTTGTGCCCTAATATCGATACAGTGGCACCTCAGTGGCCACTCAAGTATGGAAATGTCAATAGTGGAGTACGAAATATAAGGATATTGAACTGACATTGACTGACGTTTGGTTAGTGGAGTAGCTTTTTTTGTACTTCAGACGCAGATGTAGTTCGATAGCCCCTCAGTGGCCAAAATTTGTTACTGGAGTGCCAAAAGTGTCAAATTACGGCCACTGAAGTGCCACAGTATCGATACTGAAGTAATATTGGGGCTAAAATGAATTAGTGGAGTAAGGGCCCAGTTAATGGTGACTCAACTTACCACCTGACATTGAGTGCTGAGTATCTGGCAAACACGTGGGATTGAAGTGGCCATATAATTACATAGCAATAGCATTTAAATTCAACGTAGCTCAGTTGTTTGGGGTTTGACTCTGTATCAGTGGATACAGGGTGCAAATCCCGTTTGAGCATGTACCAATGGAAATGTCATTTCATTTGATGAAATGAAAGTTAAATGAATTTCTATGTACGTTTACGAAATGCATCGAATATTACGGTGAGGGAAAACATCGTGAGGTAATAGTTAGTGCTTGTCAATGGCGTCATAGCTTGCCACCTGTAACATTGAGTACTGACTATCTGTTCAACCCGTGGGTTCGAGGTAGCCATAGAAATACATATCCAGTGCGGAGATGGACACGCCAACTTCTGACTTCACCGCAAGGGTTAAATGCTCGTAATTACATATATATTATGTTTATATATGTATATGAATGAGCATAGCATTGAAATGAAATCCCGTACTAGTTGGGACGTAAAAAGAATGCTAACTAGCTGCCGTTCTTCCCGGCATGTTGTAGGAAGCGACTTAAGGACTAGGGGTAAATGTAGCTAACTAGCCTGTCAATGTTTCATTTAACATCACAACCCCAATATTCATGCTAAGTCACCTAGGAGTATCTCCAAGATTCTGTCCATCCCGAAAGGGATTAGAGGACTAATATATTGATTACTGGTTGCTAACCCATCACAAAGAGTTTATAGCAGAAATATAATTAAAACAAAATGTAATAGGTAAAAATAATTTATTTATTCATATTTGAAAATTACATTACGCGAGAACTATCTACTAATAAATAGGGGTTGGTAAAACAAATCTTAATTCATATACTAAACATAAATTTGTACATCCTGTGTACTTTTATAGGTAAACAACAATATGTCAGGATCAACATTGCATTGCAATATAATTATTGTTGAGAATCAAATGTATATTAAACGTAAATCGAATAATACAAAAATACATGTCAAAATACTGAATTGTAAACCAAAATAATACAGGCCCAACCCAAACCTAACCTTTGGCTGTACGTTTAGCTATATTTTTATGATCTTTGCTGTACATTTAACTACAAATACATTTCAGTATTATTGATGTGTATTTTCCATTATTAACTAAAGAAATTTTTATTTATATAATTCTTTATTGTAATGGTATGTACATTATGGGGACAAATCTCTTGCTTCACTCACACTTATGAACCTTCTCATACATGCTCTTCTGTTTTTCACTACGTACACCCGCCTTGAGGAGAATGTCTCTAATTCGTATTATAATATATATAAGTATATAAATACTAATGTACAGCTTTTTCCAATACAAAATATGATCCTGCCATATTGACATTTATTTTCATAGCTCAAGCATAATTATTATTAAAAAGTATTCAGAATTGACTATTGGGGTTATGACGGCAATTATATGGAATATTGGTGACTGGTTGCTAGCCCATTGCAATAGAATCAAATGACCTCAAATCCTTACTCGTTTAAATACATTTTTAAAAACTTCTTCGATTTTTGGGTTTTAAAAGTAATACTATAGAAATTATAATACAAATTTCTACCTATGTTAAATAATTAGCCTACGTATGTATTAAGTTAATTATAAAATTTAACTATAATTAATAAGACTATATAAGACACAATATTGTCATATTGCCATAAATAGGACTAAATTAACCTACAGCACTTTAAATCACGATTATATCATGAAAAATTAATTATTTATAAACAAATTATTGCTAGGAATAAAACTTTCTATATTTATTTACAATTAATAAATGCTATTCAGCCGTAGTTTATTTATACATTCAAGTCCCTTAATTCTTTTCGGGACCGACAGAACATTAAAGACCATGTGTCCATATAATTACTACCTCCGCAATTACGGAGTTGAAAACCTAGGACCTTAGTCCACTAATGCGTTTTAGCACAAACGCAGTTCAATATCAGATCAGTAATAGTGTGAAGTTGGTAGTGGATAACCAAGTGTCAAATTTCGCTTTAAAATGGCTATAATTGACACTAGCTAATCCACTACCAACTTCACACTAATACTGATCTGATATTCAACTGCGTTTGTGCTAAAAAGCATTAGTGGACTAAGGCCCCAGGTTCTATACCCCGCAAGGGTTAATGAGCGCGTTTATAATAATAATAATATTTGGACATTATTACACCAATTAAACTTGCCCCTTGGTAAGTTCATTTAAGACTTGTGTTAAGGGTACTAGTCAACGTATATTTAAGAAATATACATATTATACATAGATAAATACATATATAATCAACAACCAGACTGGAAAGCAGACGAAAAGCGTAGTACTTAACTCTGCCTCTGGGAATCTTGGGGACCTCACCTACTGATCCATTTTTGGACTGATCCATTTTTTTTTTATGAAATCACAAAGCGTTTTTTGTTAAAGCGCGCAATTTTGGGAATATCACTAATCGGGTTTCACAGGGACGCGTATCAGGGTTTACTGAGTAAATTGATGTAAAAAGAAAAAAAACGTAAAAAAGCACATATCGGTTTTTGAATGCGCACAGACGGTATGTACAAAACGTATAAATCTGGGTGAGGTGGAAGGGCGGCTACGTAGGGCTCACGTCAGATAGTCGACATATTGAAAAAGGGTGACGTTTGAAGTACTTATAACCCAGATTGTATATGAGTATAACAAAAGTGAATTGGATTGATAGCAAAAATTTTTAATTCCTAATCTGGCCCACCTGTACGTCTGTAGGGAAACTGAGATTATTTGTATTATTATTCACGTATTATACACGTTCACTGAGTGAACCCGCGTTTGTGTATTACAAATGTGTCGAAAAGACGTCGCGATAAATAAGAAACAGCAATGTAACCAAAAAAATGTTATTATTAACATAAAATTATAATATGTTTAATCGGGGTTAAATTGTATAATTTTAAGTTTAATTTTTTTATAGTATTATCACAGATAATATAATACTATACAGTACAGATACCCCATCCCATACAAATTTTTTGGTAAGTGCTAACTTCTTATTTTACTCCGCTTATTTTTGAAGCGAAATTGGAAAAACAGATGGCGTGACATCGAATGCATGAAATCGTGCATAAATCGTGCATCTTCTCAATAATAGAGGTCACTTTTTTCTTTGTCCATACTAGAGCGATTAGCTAGCTAAATTAAGTGAAATAGCTCCATCTAAATTTGAGTAGGGTATATGATACTCGCCGATAATTTTTTCATTATTTTTTATCTCTGTTTTAATTTGTCCCACCTAACACGTTTTACGGCTAGGACGGACCAGAGTGTGGACGCAAGGCACATATTTATTAGAAATTAGAAATAAACATTGGTGCCGCCGGGATTCGAACCTGGATCACCCAGAGAGTTAAGGCGCTAATCCACTCGGCTACCCCGCCACCTATGTATCAAGGTGCCTTCCTTAAAAAACTTGAATGACATACGAGTAGGTATAAAGGATCTGATAGGCAGGGCATGTCAAATACTGTTTGCTTAATTTATGGTTTATTTTATAAGGTGTTTAGATTCATAAGGTGTTTCTATAAAATAAAGTAGGTATGTAAAATTCACCGCAGAGTCTATTTCTAGCGTACAAGTATCCGTCGCGTCGTCAGACGATTTTACCTCGATGTGGCTCGATCACGATTCACGGACTCTTTAATAGGTACTCACAATTCAGCCTCCTGTGCTTGGTCACAGGTCTCACAGATATTATTATATATACCGGTTTTCCATTAAGCTGTAAGAGGCGACAAGGAGACTAGGGACTATGTTAATAATGGTCATGAACGCATATAAGTACGCATACATAATATTATGTCATGAATTAGAATTACATATATATACATACGCGTCACGCCCGCTTCCCCTTAGAGGGGTGACAGAGATTACGTTGCCCCATTTCTCCTGATCCTGGCATGCCACGTTCGCCTCTTTAACACCTTTGCATACATGGTTGCCAATTACAGGTACTCCTTACATCCCCTTTTCTCAGTACTTTTAACTAATATATAAAATTACAAATACAGCATGTCTGTTTGCTCATTTTATGGTTTATTTTCGATTCATAAGGTCACAGATAATAGAATACTAAGGTGTTTCTATAAAATTAAGTAGGTATGTAAATTTAATAAAGTGGTATGCCAGTATCAATATCAATCAAGTCACGGGCACAGATAATATAATTCTGTCACGTGTGAGGGGTTGCCAACCAATCGCCCAAAATAAATAGTAAGCCCGTTTAATTTGCTTTGCATTATATTATTAGATTGAGATTATTAGATTACTATAGGCAGTTACATTTGGTCAAAGAGTTCACCTAAATAAATACCTAATCCTCATGAGTATTCTGGAATACCTACAAAATATTATAGAATTTAAATAGATAATTAATCCGTGTTTCACCAATACAGTTTGACAGCCTTCGTGTAGGTGTCGTAAAAGGCGACTGAGGGATGCAGACCGGCAAAAGTAGGTACTGTCTTAGCAGTGAGCGCATACACGTACGTATACCTTTGACGACCTCCGTGGCGCGATCGGTTAGACACCTTAACGCTAATCGTGGGGTCCCGGGTTCGATTCCCGGTGGCGGCAGAGTTGAGAACAACGCTTTTCTACTGCTTTCCAGTCTGGTTGTTGATTATATATGCTATATATGTATTTATCTATGTATAATATGTATACATTTCTTAAATATACGTTGACTAGTACCCTTAACACAAGTCTTAAATGTACTTACCAAGGGGCTAGTTCAATTGGTGTAATAATGTCCGAATATTATTATTATACATATTTATGAAATAGAATTACGTACAAACGCGTCACGCCCGCTTCTCCCTAGAGGGGTGGCAGAAATCACGTAGCCCCATTCCTCCCATGAATGTAAGTTATACCTACCTATTCATTTATAAATCGAAATCAAGCGACGCGCGCGACTACCTCGACCACAGACAGACGCCGCGCCTTATCGCGCGAGTGTGCGTGACTTGTGTTTAGGTGCGTAGTACCTAGCTAGGTAGAAACTAAAAGATAAAATCCGAACTTGTTATATTCACATTTTGAGGAAGATTGTAAAGGTTCACTGTGAAGTGTATGCTAGTGATATATATATATATATATATATATATATATATATATATATATATATATATATATATATATATATATATATATATATATATATATATATTATATATATATATTACTAAATATAATAATAAAATTTTCTTTCTATCGAATATGCCTTCGAAATATATATAATAGAATTGATTTTTAAACGAAATAGTGTACCGATAGAAAGAAAAAAACATAAAACATACGCTTCACGACTTGTGTATACACACTCCCGTTTTTATTATGGCGGGGTAGTCAGAGGCTTGAATGCCCTTCTCCGAAATTTCGAAGGCATGTTAGGTATGGGTCATTCGAATCCCGCGTATCACTAGATAGACAGCACCCAACGTGATAGGTAGTGAACCGTATCGCCGTATATAGGCACTGACTATTACCTATCCTGAGAAATAGGCAGGTTTCCTCACGATGTTTTCCCTCACCGTTAGCGTCTGTAAATTTGTACGTAAATGAAAAACACATATTTAAATTTCATTCATTGGTACATGCCGGAGTTGGGATTCGAACCTAGGACCTTTCTCATACGAAGTCCGAGGTCTTACCCACTGGGTTACAGCCGCTTTTCAGCGCTTCTAATTTAAAAAAAAATGTTTAGATTAAATAAAAAACTATTATTACTTAGACTATTATTATTATTCGTTACATAGGTACATACGTATATTTACACCTGTTTGCTCTTGCTTCACTCACACTCATAAACATTTTCATACATGCTCTTCTGTTCTTCACGCTACCTACACCTGCCTAGAAAGGATTGACTCAATAATAATCTTCCTTCCACTTTGCCACTATAAATTACCTTCGCAACCTATATAAAAATATATTATCATTATATTTCAGTAGTTAATTTTATATTAATGTTTTATATAATAATATGTACTTGTCTACTTATATAGATCTAGCAATGCACATTTTAATCATTCTCTTTTTATTCGATTAAATAAGTCGATTAGTTTTAACGCAATATACCTACATACATAGTGACCACGCCACGCAAATGAAAAGAAATATAAAATTAATACCTATTGCATTTTAAATATTGCAAATGCATAAAATTGAAAATTAGTTTTAAAATTCTAATACAATAAAGTCTAATTTTGCATAATCATAATATGATTAGATATTGACAGCTGTTTACAGTACAAAAACAAAAAAATTTGTATGGGATGGGACCCCATGGCAATAGTAACGAAATTCCACGTAGCTCAGTTGTTTGGGGCTTGACTCTGTATCACTGGGTACAGGGTTCAAATCCCACTTGAGCATGTACCAATGGAAATGAAGTTTAATGAATTTCTATGTACATTTTTGTAATAAAATTACATTTACGAAATGCGTCGAATATTGGTGAGGGAAAACATCGTGAGGTCATGGGGTCCCATCCCATACAAATTTTTTCGACCAAAACTTGAAGCATCAATAGATGGCGCTATAAGTCATCAAAGACCGATAAAAAAATTATTATTGAAAAATATTGCGATTTTTAGCTATATTCATACATAATTCACCATAATATGTGATAATATGAATTTATGTACTTACTAGTGAGTAATAGAAAGCGCGGATATCAATTTCATAAATAATAAAGTAAGTAAAGTTTATTAAATCCTGCCATCTAGTCAATACTTGTAGAAGCAACATTTTTCTATTCGAAAGCAGATGTCGCTGTGTATTGGCGGTTAGTATAACTACCTATCAATAAATGTATTCAGTACAAATTACATAATTATGATTTCAAAAACATCTAAAATACAAACTGAATACCAGTGTCACAGACTTTATAGGCAGGCAATCGTACGAAAAATGTAAATGTCTCGATTCCCATACAGATTTCTTTTGATCCTGATAAACTACTATTATACGGCCAATTATTAGTTTATGTGTTATGTAATGTCAATAATGTTTTTGCTAAAATATTGGGTAGGTATTTTAATCGCGCTTATGAAAAATTATGATGTGTAGTTGTGATCATAAATATAGGATTCTACGGTTGTGATTCATACACCGGTTCTCGTTCTATCACCGAAGTTAAGCAACGCGGACGTGGGAAGTAATTGGATGGGTGACCATTTAAATTGCTCACGTACTGTTGTTTTGGTGAGGGAACCTGGTTTGGTTAAGTATGTCAAGACTTAGTTAATCACCTATTACATTGGTTATTGATAATCAGGTAACGATTGGGTTTCGATTGACTTAAGATTGCAAAAAAACTTAGTTGCCACTCAACATCTGACTACCCAGAAAGGGATGTGAATGCATATTTTGTATATAGGTTTTTTGTGTTCGTCTGTCGGGTGACGACGGGGATCGGCGATCAATCGGGGTCGGCGGCGGCAACATAATGTGAACACAGTATTATGTACCTATTCAGGATTATAACAGAGATCCCGCGCACTCGTAGATTGGGTAGGCATAGTTTACGAGGGAGCATGGAGCGAAGCGGCGCACCGCGGCAGCCCCCGCCGCCCTCGCCGAGAGCGCTGCAAGTCGCTCTCTGCTCTATTACGGGCACTAATAAAAGTAAATAATAGGGTATCTCTGAGAATCAGCGTTCCGACGGTTACGGTTAACAACCGAAATATATCTGTTACTAAGCCAAACAGATATCGATTAACACGTAAAGAAAATAACCGATATATATAGCGGTTATTCGTAATTAAAGTTCATTTTGGCATGTTTTTGGACTGTAAAAATAGTAATGATTTTATGATGATCCAAAATAAACTTTATTACAAATGCAGAAAAAATATTTTCCATTTGCACATTTCAATAAAATGCAATAGGTATGCATTTTGTATTTCATTTTGGCATGTTTTTGTACTGTAAACATCTGTCAATATCTAATCATATTATGATGATGCAAAATTAGACTTTATTGAAATAGAATTTTAAAACTAATTAAAATTTTTATGCATTTGCAATATTTAAAATTTAAAATGCATGTATTTTATATTTCTTTTCATTTGTTTGGCGTGGTCACTATGTATGTATAATGCGATATTGCGTTAAAATTAATCGACTTATTTAATCGAATATAAAGAGAATGATTAAAATGTGCATTGCTAGATCTACATATACAAGTACATATATAAAACATTAATATAAAATTAACTACTGAAATATAATGATAATATATTTTTATATAGATTGCGAAGGTAATTTATTGTGGCACAGTAGAAGGAAGATTATTATTGAGTTATTGAGATCAAATTGAGACAATCCTTTCTAGGCGGCTGTAGGTAGCGTGAAGAACAGAAGAGCATGTATGAAAATGTTTATGGGTGTGAGTGAAGCAAGAGCAAACAGGCGTAAATATACATATTATGTACCTATGTAACGAATAATAATAATAGTCTAAGTAATACTTCAGTTTTTTATTTAATCTAAACAATTTCCTCTAAATTAGAAGCGCTGAAAAGCGGCTGTAGCCCAGTGGGTAAGACCTCGGACTTCGTATGAGAAAGGTCCTAGGTTCGAATCCTGACTCTGGCATGTACCAATGAATGAAATTTAAATATGTGTTTTTCATTTACGTACAAATTTACAGTCGCTAACGGTGAGGGAAGACATCGTGAGGAAACATGCCTATTTCTCAGAATAGGTAATAGTCAGTGCCTATATGCGGCGATACGGTTCCCTACCTATCACGTTGGGTGCTGTCTATCTAGTGCCTTCATGCCTTCGAAATTTCGGAGAAGGGCATTCAAGCCTCTGACTACCGCGCCATAATAAAAACGGGAGTGTGTATACACAAGCCGTGAAGCGTAGGTATGTTTTATGTTTTTTTCTTTCTATCGGCACACTATTTCGTTTAAAAATCAATTCTATTATATATGTATATTTCGAAGGCATATTCGATAAAAAGAAAATTTTATTATTATTATATTTAATCACTAGCATACACTTCACAGTGAAAACCTTTACAATCTTCTCCAAAATGTGAAATATAATGAGTTCGGATTTTACTTTTTAGTTTCTACCTTGCTAGGTACTACGCACACAAACACAAGTCACGCACACTCGCGCGATAAGGCGCGGCGCCTGTCTGTGGTCGAGGTAGTCGCGCGCGTCGCTTGATTTTGATCTATAAATGAATAGGTAGGTACCTTACATTCATGGGAGAAATGGGGCTACGTGATTACTGCCACCCCTCTAGGGGGAAGCGGGCGTGACGCGTATGTACGTAATTCTATTTCATAAATATGTATACGTACGTTCACTGCTAAGACAGTACCTACTTTTACCGGTCTGCATCCCTCAGTCGCCTGTCAAACTGTATTGGTGAAACACGGGTTAATTATGCATTTAAATTCTATAGTATATTGTAGGTATTCCAGAATACTCATTAGGATTAGGTATTTATTTAGGTGAACTCTTTGACCAAATGTAACTGCCTATAGTAATCTAATAAACTCAATCTAATAATATAGTGCAAAGCAAATTAAACTGTCTTAACTCTAGTAATACTAGAAATTACCTCAATCCAACAGTCGCCTTTTACACCTACAGGGGGGATGGGAGTGTCAAACTATATTGGTTAAACACGGATTATTAGGACTTAATCAGCAGTCCGCCACCCCATCTCTCCCCGTGGATGTTGTAAGAGTGGAATAAGGGCTCTAAAGTGATTTTTATCTATTTTGACCGAGACAGTATTATATTATCTGTGTCCGTGACTTGATTGATATTGATGCTGGCATACCACTTTATTAAATTTACATACCTAGTTAATTTTATAGAAACACCTTAGTGTTTCTATAAAATTACCGAATGACCCATACCTAACATGCCTTCGAAATTTCGGAGATGGACATTCAAGCCTCTGACTACCCCGCCATAATAAAAAAGGGAGTGTGTATAGACAAGTCGTGAAGCGTATGTATGTTATGTTATGTAAACACCTTAGAATATATATAAACTCAAACACCTTAGTATTTAATTATCTGTGACCATATGAACCGAAAATAAACCATAAAATGAGCAAACTGTATTAGACATGTTGTACTTGTAATTTTATTCATACATATATTAGAAGTGCTGAGAAAAGGGGATGTAAGGAGTACCTGTAATTGGCAACCATGTATGCAAAGGTGTTAAGAGGCGAACGTGGCATGCCAGGATCAGGAGAAATGGGGCAACGTAATCTCTGTCACCCCTCTAAGGGGAAGCGGGCGTGACGCGTATGTATTATATGTAATTCTAATTCATGACTTAATATTATGTATGCGTACGTATATGCGCTCATGACCATTATTAACATTGTCCCTAGTCTCCTTGTCGCCTCTTACAACTTGATGGAAAAAACCTGTATATATTTTAATATCTGTGAGACCTGTGACCAAGCACAGGAGGCTGAATTGTGAGTACCTATTAAAGAGTCCGTGAATCGTGATCGAGCCACATCGAGGTAAAATCGTCTGACGACGGATACTTGTACGCTAGAAATAGAAACTATAGAATTTTATAGAAACACCTTATGAATCTAAACACCTTATGAAATAAACCATAAATTGCCATACCATAATACCTACTCGTATATCATTCAAATTTTTTAAGGAAGGCACCTATACATAGGTGGCGGGGTAGCCGAGTGGATTAGCGCCTTAACTCTCTGGGTGATCCAGGTTCGAATCCCGGCGGCACCAATGTTTATTTCTAATTTCTAATAAATATGTGCCTTGCGTCCTCACTCTGGTCCGTCTTAGCCGTAAACCGTGTTAGGTGGGACCAATTAAAACAGAGATAAAAAATAATGAAAAAATTATCGGCGAGTATCATATACCCTACTCAAATTTAGATGGAGCTATTGCACTTAATTTAGCTAGCTAATCGCTCTAGTATGGACAAATACAAAAGTGGCCTCTATTATTGAGAAGATGCACGATTTATGCACGATTTCATGCATTCGATGTCACGCCATCTGTTTTTCCAATTTCGCTTCAAAAATAAGCGGAGTAAAATAAGAAGTTAGCACTTACCAAAAAATTTGTATGGGATGGGGTATCTGTACTGTATAGTATTATATTATCTGTGGTGAGGTAATAGTGAGTGCTTGTAAATGGCGACATGGGTTACCACCTGTAACATTGAGTACTGACTATCTGGTCAACATGTGTATTTGAGGTGGCCATAGAATTACATAGCAATTGCGGAGATAGACACGCGAACTTCTGGTTTCACCGCAAGTGTTAAATGGTCGTGAAAATGTTTGTTACATTTATGTACTCACGTTTTTTTAGGATAGAAAAAAAGCTTAGAATCAACATTATAGCTATATCGGGGTTGTAATGCCATTGAAATGTAATCCCGTACTAGTTGGGACATAAAACATAAGCTAACTAGCTGCCGTTCTTCCCGATATGTCGTAGGAGGCGACTAAGGGACTAGGGGTGTATACTGACCAATGGGCTAGCAATGTTTCATGTAGCATCTCAACCTAAAGCAACCTAGGAATATCTCCAAGGTTGTGTCCACCCCCGAAAGGGATTAGAGGACGTGAAGGTTTGTTATGTTTATGAAATATATTGGTTACCGGTTGCTAACCCATCACCTCAGTGTTTATAGCAGAATTATAATTAAAACAAAATATAATAGGTAAAAATAATTTATTTATTCATATTTGAAAATTACATTACGCGAGAACTATCTACTAATAAATAGGGGTTGATAAAACAAATCTTAATTCATATACTAAACAAAAATTTGTACATCCTGTGTACTTTTATAGATAAACAACAATATGACAGGATCAATATTGCATTTCAATATGATTATTATTGACAATCAAATATACATTAAATGAAAATCAAATAATACAAAAACACATACCAAATATACTGAATTGTACGCCAAAATAATACAGTCCCAACCCAAAACCAACCTTTGGTGTACGTTTAGCTATATTTTTATGATCTTGGCTGTACATTTACATTTCAGTATTTTTGATGTGTATTTTCCTATATTATTAACCAAAGAAATTTTTATTTATTTTATTCTTTATTGTAATGACAGTGCATTATGGGGACAAATCTCTTGCTTCACTCATACCCATTAACCTTCTCATACATGGTCTTCTGTTCTTCACTACGAACACCCGTCTTGAGAGGAATGTCTCCAATTCGTATTTTAATATAAACATGTATATAACTATTAATATACAGCTTTTTCCAATACAGATTATGATTCTGCCATATTGACATTTAATTGTACAGTTCCAAGCATAAGTATTATTAAAAAGTATTCAGAATTTACTATTGGGGTTATGACGGCAATTATATGGAATATTGATGACAGGTTGCTATCTCATTGCAATAGAATCAAATTACCTCAAGTCCTTACTCGTTTAAATACATTTTTAAAAACTTCTTCGATTTTTGGGTTTTAAAGGTAAAATACTATAGAAATTATAATACAAATTTCTACCTACGTTAAATAATTATTACGTATTAAGTTAATCATAAAATTTTACTATAATTAATAAGACTATATAAGACACAATATTGTCATATTGCCATAAATAGAACTAAATTAACCTACAGCACTTTAAAATCACGATTTAATCATGAAAATTAATTATTTATAAACAAATTATTGCTACGAATAAAACTTTCTATTTTTATTTACAATTAATAAATGCTATTCAACCGTAGTTTATTTATACATTCAAGTCCCTTAATTCTTTTCGGCACCAACAGAACATTAAAGACCATGTGTCCATATAATTACTACCTCCGCAATTGCGGAGATGGAAATCTGGGGCCTTAGTCCACTAATGCGTTTTAGCACAAACGCAGTTCAATATCAAATCAGTAATAGTGTGAAGTTGGTAGTGGATAGGAAGTGTCAAATTTCACCATTGATATAAGCAAAAGTGTCAAATTTCGCTTTACAAATGGCGATATTTGACACTAGCTAATCCACTACCAACTTCACACTATTACTGATCTGATATTTTGCAAGCATTAGTGGACTTGGGCCCTGAACCTCTGACTACACCGCAAGGGTTAACGAACGCGTTTATAATAATAATATTTAGACATTATTACACCAATTGAACTAGCCCCTTGGTAAGTACATTTAAGACTTGTGTTAAGGGTACTAGTCAACGTATATTTAAGAAATATACATATTATATAAAGATAAATACATATATAATCAAAAACCAGACTGGAAAACAGAAGAAAAGCGTAGTTCTTAACTCTGCCTCCACCGGGAATCTTGGGGACCTCACGATTAGCGTTCAGGCGTCTAACCGATCGCGCCACGGAGGTCGTCCATTATTTATCTTGTGGCGACCTCTAGAGCGCCACACACAGAGAGAAACCTAAGTAAAACCTAAGTCGCAATTAGTTAAACATAATTACCACAGATGACGCCGCCAAGAATAAAATAATAATTACACAAATCAATTTCCTAGAACGCGCAAGTGAAATATTTATCGGAAACAAGATATATACCAATTTCCAACTCAGGCCATTAGCCTGGACGAACACCTGCCCAGGTAGGAAGCTTCCTCTTTTCCTGTAGGATACAGTGGAACCTACAATCTTATTGTCTATGTACGTAGCATGGACCAGTGATGTAGCCTAGCTACATCGTATACTGAGGCAGCACCTTTTCACTGCATCAACGGTGTTCTTTGCATTTTTTTTCCATGTTTGTGTTTTTGTATGTTAGTGAATAAAGATTTTTCTTTCTTTCTATATCCCTCTATAGTCTATTCGCGTTAAGTAAATAGTGACGTCATTATATATAGAGGTTAAACTGACCAATAACACGTTAGTTAATGAGAAAACAATTCACATTGACCAATTGTAGACAACAGTTAGCACGTTTCATTGGTCAAATCGTGGGGACATGATGACGTCACTATTTACTTAACGCGAATAGCCTATAGGTTCAAACTATAAGGTCTCTGACAGCTTTGGCGCTACATTCCGATGCCCAAAATATAGCACCACATTGACAGACTAGTGTCCACACGTAGGGAGTAAAGAATTCTTCGGGTCGATCCTCTTCTACGTATCTGAATTTTAGGTCGGGGAATTTCTGCAATAGGATTTATTATAGTTTTAAGAGATTCGCGATTTATACTCATGATTAATAACTAGCGGGACTTATCGCGTATGTTTTGTATAAAAAAGTTACCTTTATTAACCCAACTTAAACTTTACTTTACTTACTAACTTTAACTTTACTTTTACTTTAAGGTAACTTTATTATACAAAACATACGCAATAAGTCCCGCTAGTTATTAATCATGGGATTTATTATTAGAATAAAAATTTATATGACATATTGTGTTAGGTATATATGTGTTTATTAAAAAATAAATAAAATAAAAATACAATTACGAAATGCATCGAATTATGGAATGAGGAAACCTGTCTGTTTCCCGAACAGGTAATAAATTAGTGCTTGTTAATGGCGACACGGTTTACCACCTGTCAATCACATTGAGTACTGACTATCTGGTCAACACGTTTGTTTGAGATGTCCATAGAATTACTACCTTCGCAATTGCGGAGATGGACACCTGAACCTCTGACTACCCGGCAAGGGTTAATGGTCCTGAATGCGTTTGTTTGTGTTGATTTATTAGGCATATTTAATTATCTTCACGTATTCATTTAGTTGTATTGTCGGCTCTGTGGAGCCTTAAGTGCTCTACAGACTACCGCCGAGCTGGACACCTTTTGAGATTACCACAACTAGCTGTGTAATACCATATTTGAAATGTAATTTAATTAAATGAAATGTAATTTTATGTGTTGTGTATTATGTAGTCCAATTATTGTCTTTTAATTCTATTGTACGTTGAATATTGTATGTAATTGATGTGGATGTCTCAATAAAGATATTAGTAATATAAAGATTGATAAATTAATATAGCACTTAGTAATAATTATATATGTATTAAAAATCTAAACAACACTTGTAAAAACGTTTTAAATATTCTTGATGGCAATAAAAGATATATTAGTGATTATTTTTAAATTATATTACATTGTGACATATTGAAACAACTTAGGCCTTGTAAAACCTTCGTTTTGACCAAACTATTCCATCGTATCTATGCACGATACTATTACTCACCAAAATCATGAACAATCTAGATTGTCACGGTAATTTCAACGCGGCTATATTAAGTGGCGATATATATATATTGACACCTTACGGGGCACCTGTCCTAAACGCCATTTAGCAAACTTTACAGGAGAGGTTTAAAGTTGAAAAAGTTGTCGTGAAGAGCAAAACTATCCAATATTTTTAACCGCCTAGACGCCAAAAAAGTCGTCAAGTATTCAGAAAAAAAACATATTTACGGTACCGAAAACTGTAAAAATATTTAACTTATTTTCGTCAAAAATAGCGTTTACGCCAAGTGCGCTGTTAGATGTCAATATACACTATGTTACAAACATACACATCACGACCGCCTCTCCAAGAGAAATAGGCAAACATGTCCCCCTAGACCAGGGCTGTCCAAACCACTGCCTTTAGATTACTGCGGCCCATTGAACCTTTTTAACCGATTTAAAAAAAAAGTTCGGTTCGGGTACACCGACTACAAAGAGATCTGTACCCACTGCATATAATAATACGGCCCACCAATGTATTTAGTCTTTTTTATTGGCCCTGGGTCCCATCTAGTTTGGACACCCCTGCCCTACACCATTCCACTCACCTTTAGCCTATCATTGCTCCACTGTTCCGCCCCTTTCTTGATGACCTGTAACACCTCCGTCACACCGAGATCGCTCCCGGAATTCTCTTGCACCCTCTGCAGGCGGGACGAGAAGAAACCTATCACCTGTTCGTAAGACAAAAGGATAATATTAAAACAAACAAAAAGGACTATAACCTATACGAAAGGTTCGCGATTTACTACCACCGCAAACGCACCGGAGGTAGTAATTCTATGGCCACCTCGAAGCGACGTGTTGTCGAGTCAAAGACAAAAACAAAGGAACTTTATTTGTGACACATAATAGGGTGTACAATTCTCATAATAAGTCTCAGCATGGGCTGGTTATGTTCTCGCGTACACTAGAATTTCGATTAAGTATTTCGATCAAAAGCAAAATAACTTAAATTTTCACTTAACAAAAGTATTGCATTGGCGCTATTAACTATTTATTTTAAATTACATACAATGTTATTAAGCTCTTACATTCTTATTATTATGTAATCTGTTACATTTACTTAATATAATTAACATTTATATAACTTTTTTTCTTTTTTGTACTCAATGTGACAGGTGGTAAGCCATTTCACCATTTACAAGCACTAACTATTACGTATTACTATTACCTAATCCTACTCGGCGTAGCTCAATTGTTAGGGATTAGCTCTGGATCAATGGGTACAGGGTTCAAACCTCACATGTACCATTTTCTGAATTACTATGTACATTATCGCAATAAAAATACATTTGCGAAATGTACCGAATACTGCATTGAGAAAAAACATCGTCATATATAATACTTCTTCCCCGTACGACATATATATGTACACAAATATTAAATAAAACATATGACAGTCACATAGACACCATATTGAAAAAAGGGTGACGTTAGAAGTACATATAATCGCCGAGTGTGTATGAGTGTCAATGAAGCGAAAGTGTTCTATCAGGATCGGGACAGACGGGGATCCGTGATTTCACGTGAATCAGAGATGATGTCTATGTATATACTAGCGACCCGCTCCGGCTTCGCACGGGCATAAGATATATAGCCTACTCCACTATTTAATGTATGTTATTATACATATAAACCTTCCTCTTGAATCACTCTATCTATTAAAAAAAACCGTATCAAAATCCGTTGCGTAGTTTCAAAGATTTAAGCATACATAGGGACATAGGGACAGAGAAAGCGACTTTGTTTTATACTATGTAGTGATAGTGATGTACAAATACTTACCATCTCGATATTATTGGATATCGGCTGATTGGTGTGTTGTGCGAAAACCGCCTTTTTATGTAGCAGTGCGTATACCAAATTCAGGTTACTCTGCAATTGACTGCTTAGACACGAGTTGAATATTTCCAGCAACATCCTTAGCACTTCGTCTAAAACGCAGATGTGTTCCCACTGTAATGAAAATATGAAATAAAATAGTAAAAACAAAGTTCAGTAAAGTCCAGTTGAGGATCCAAATACAATCCCAAAGCAAACAATATTTAGCCAATTTACAACAACTAACTAAATATTCAGCCGAAAATAATTATTTGTATTTTCAACTTTCACTGAGCTGCTGACTTTGTTGACGAACCATAGACGACGATAATTATATATAATAATAACATAATTTTGCTTTTGAAATGCAAAATTTTTATTAACATACATACACATCACGCCTGATTCCCTGTAGAAAAATAGGCAGAGATTACGGATGCCCATTTGTCCCGATCCTGACAGACCACTTTCGCTACATTGACATTCATACATCTTCTAATACACACTCGGCGGTTATAGGTACTCCTAACATCACCCTTTTTCAATATATAGTTATTTAATAAAAATGTTTATTTACTTTATTAAACAAAAATACTAGTCCGTACAGGCAGGTTCCATCCTTTAATCGCCTCATACAACCTTCTGGTAAGAACGGCAGCTAGTTAGCATTCTTTTTACGTCCCATACATACATACACTTCACGACTTGTGTACACACACTCCCTTTTTATTATGGCGGGGTAGTCAGAAACTTGAGTGCCCATCTCCGAAATTTCGAAGGCATGTTAGGTATGGGTCATTCGAAGCCTGCGTATCACTAGATAGACAGCACCCAACGTGATAGGTAGTGAACCGTATCGCCGTATATAGGCACTGACTATTACCTATCCTGATGGATAGGCAGGTTTCCTCACGACGTTTTCCCTCACCGTTAGCGACTGTAAATATGAACGTAAGTACTAGCATGAAAACTACTTTTTCCATGTATTTAGCTTATACTCACAATTTCGTTGGTTTTTTCGTCGCCATGCCTCATCACGTCCATTGCGGCTACATTACCACCGCCCTCTGTGAAACACATTAGGAAACTTTTAGAACGCAAATGATTATTTTTAGATTAATTCTGTTAGCTCAGTTGTTTGGGGCTTGACTCTGTATCAGTGGGTACAGGGCTCAAATCCCGCTAGAGCATGTACCAAAGGAAAGTTTAATGAATTTATTTTTATGTACATTTTCAGTAAAAATACATTTACGAATACTACGGTGAGAGAAAACATCGTGAGGAAATCTACCTGTTCCCCGAAAACTTAATAGTTATCGCTTGTAATTGTCGACATGGCTTACCAACTGTCACATTGAGCACTGACTATCTGGTCAACACGACTACCTTCGCAATTGCGGAGATGAACACATAAAAACCTCTGACTACCCCGCAAGGGTTAATTAATGGTCGTGAAGGCGTTTGTCTCTTTTGTTTTGTATTTGTACATATCATCGGCTATATCACACCAGCGTGAATATGCATTTTAAAAGTTAACATAAGGCATTTGGTTTTATTAACTAATCATTTATTATGATTCTGGACATCTTAAAGTATTGAAATGACAATCGGTTTTCAAGAAAAAAAGTCTCATTCACGTTGTTTATTTTCAAATCCTAGAAAAACCATAAATTATCGCGATGTTACTGACTATCTGGTGAACACGTGGGTTCGAGGTGGCCATAGAATTACTTGTGCAATTACGGAGATGGAAACCTAAAGACCTCTGACTACCCTGCAAGGGTTAATGGTCGTTTGTCTTGCCTAAATAACATATTATACAACTAGCGACCCGCTCCGGCTTCGCAGGGGTATAAAGTATAGCCTGCTCCACTATTTAATGGATGTTATTATACATATAAACCTTCCTCTTGAATCACTCTATCTATAAAAAAACCGCATCAAAATCCGTTGCGTAGTTTCAAAGATTTAAGCATACAGAGGGACATAGGGACAGAGAAAGCGACTTTGTTTTATACTATGTAGTGATAGTGATTATATTACCTTCAATCTGTGCCACTAGCTTAGATCTCCTTTTGGTTAGCGTTTCGAAAAGCGACACCAATCTCTGAGCTACGTAGGGATGTAAATTCCTAAATTCACCTGCAACAAACAACATAATAGTGTTAATAATAAAACATTATCAAGATGCATACATACATACATACACAACCCATCTCACTCTGTCAATATCGGAAATATGCAAAAGACATACTCGTACTCGTTTGCTAAAAAAACAGACTATAGCGTACATAGAATCTGTTGGGTAATCTAGCAACCTGTCACCAATGTTCCATTATGACATCGTAAGCCCAATAATACCGGTGCTGTCCACCTTGAAAGGGATTAAATGACGTGAATATATATATATACATATATGTTTGACCCATGTTTATCTTCTATATTAATAATTTCGTGCATTACATGAAAACAGAATATATAAAATATGGACAATGTATATTCGCAAAATTCGATTTTCTTCAATATTCTGTTAACATACATACACATCCTGATTCCTAGCCTGATTCCCTATAGAGGGGTAGGCAAAGATCACGCATCCCCATTTGTCCCACTGACAGACCACTTTCGCTTCATTGACACTCATACACCTCTAAAACACTCGGCGGTTATAGGTACTCCTAACGTCACCCTTTTTCAATATGGTAGTTTTTCAATTATAATAAGATGCCTATTGATTCACAAAATTACATATATGATATACTCGTACAATAATTATTTAACATTAATATGAATGATAACAAAATACATATAATGCTAATTAAACCTTTCATCTCATCTTGTAGTAGAATACTTCCTACCAGTCAGGGACGTAAATAAATGCCAACTAGCTGCCGTTCTTCCCGGCATGTCGTAGGCGGCGACTAAGGGACTAGGGGTCAATTACCAATTATCACTAATGTTGCATAACATCACAACCCACAAAATTTATGCTTGAAAGTAACCAAGGATATATTATCTGCAAGTTTCTCTCCATCCCGAAAGGGATTAGAGGACGTGAACGCATACGTATATACCTATACTAGCGACCCGCTCCGGCTTCCCACGGGTATAAAATCTACTATTTAATGGATGTAATTATACATACAAACCTTCCTCTTGAATCACTCTATCTATTAGAAAAAACCGCATCAAAATCCGTTGCGTAGTTTCAAAGATTTAAGCATACAAAGGGACATAGGGACAGAGAAAGCGACTTTGTTTTATACTATGTAGTGATATACCTTAAATGATAATATAATGAATGATATATCAGAAATTTGTTGCTTCATTATAGTTAGTTTTGTATATGTACTGGTGTAAAATGTTTAATGTTCATCTTTATAATATTTTTGTCTAAATAATGTTTATTGATTGTATTGTATAAAGTAATGGAAACTGTAGGTTTTTATGAATTTAAAGTATTTGTTTTTTTTTCTATAATTGTACAACTGTTTGTTTTCCTAAATAAACTAAAAAAATATATATATACTCACTGCTCATATTAGCGAGGGCCGCCAGACAGTTGGTGTGCAAATACTTGTCTTTTGCCTTAGCAACATTGCCTTGAATTGTTCTGGCTAGAACCAGGACGGTTAAACCTCCCAGACTTATTGTTTGTATGCTTCGCTCTGTATACCATTTCGGTGTTGGCAGGTTCTGAAACAAAATATGTAAATTCAGGACACTATCACACTAGTTAAACTAGCCCCTTGGTGAGTTCGTTTAAGACTTGTCTTAAGGGTACTGGTCAACGTATATTTAACAAATATAAATTGAAATTGAAAACCATTTATTTACAGGGACAATACAAAAACATAATAACTGCACAAATTTTTAAACATTTAAATAAAAAAACAAAAAACTAAACAGATCAAAAATAATAATGAAAACATTTAAATTAAAAAGATATTGTGTATACTATTGCCACTGTGAAAGGGCCCAGACTCAGCATATGTTGTGGGCAGAAACACCACAACGCCGATCTACTTACGACTTATTACAAATAGATAGATACATATATAGCATATATAATCAACTACGAGACTGGAAAGCAGAAGAAAAGCGTAGTTCTTAACTCTGCCTCCACCGGGAATCTTAACCTCACGGTTAGCGTTCAGGCGTCTAACCGATTCGCGCCACGGAGGTCGTCAAATATGTATGTATAATTTACTTACAATTTGATGTATGACTTTGGTCAGGCCGTCGTCCTCTGTCAACATTAGAAGTACAATCAGCGACATATATATGTGGTTTGACGTGTTTTCCGACCCGTTGTACAGGCAGTGCAAAATTGGCAACATCTGAAAGTAAAAGGTTACGACTGTGTTTGTTTAAGGGGTAGACTTGTTAAGAACAAAGATTTTAAAGACAAACGCGTTCACGACCATTAACCCATGCTAGTAAGTCAGAGGTTCAGGTTTCTATCTCTGCAATTGCGAAGGTAGTAATTCTATGGACATCTCGAACCCACGTGTTAACCAGATAATCAGTACTCAATGTGACAGGTGGTAAGACATGACGCCACTTACAAGTACTGACTATTACCTGTTTGGGGAACAGGTAGGTTCCCTCACGACGTTTTCCCTCACCATATAATTCGATGCATTTCGTAAATGTATTTTTAATTACGAAAAAACTCATAGAAATTGATTTTACTTCATTTCCATTGGTACACGCTCAAGCGGTATTTGAACCCTGTACCCACTGATACAGAGTCAAGCCCCAAACAACTGAGCTACGTCGAATTCTAACCAAAGACAATCATAAACCTCAGTCGACGGTGGACATTCAACCATTAGCTAGAGATCCCGCCACATAAGGTGGCAGTAGCCAAACTTGGAACTAAATTTGACGTTACCGCCATTGCGTGTTATTTTGTATGAAAGGTAAATTTAGTATTACCAGCGTTGTGTTTTTTGCCCACTCTTTGTAATTTTTATGTTTGTTAAGGGTGATTATAATAAATTGATTTCCGGAGTTTCTTGTTAGTTCTTCTCCAAGCTAGGGTCTCCGCTGATCTAACCTCGGTAAAAAATATGTAAAGACAATGCTCAGTGCCATGTTTGAAATAATAGTTTTAAGAGATTCGCGATTTATACTCATGATATAAGATATAAGGGTGTGTATAAGATTGATTGCAGCTGTGGGAAATCCTACGTCGAACACACTAAACGGTCTATTGCGGACAGAGTGAAGGAACACATAATATATGTAATATATAATAAGAAGGATAAGTCCCGTTATTATTAATAATGTTTGAAATAGTTTAATAAACATATTTTGACTTTGATATATTAATTTGTTTTATTTGAGTTTATAGCTCTGCAACCAAAGACCGTTACAAATGAAACCTATAATGTATCGAGCCGTATGGCACAGTGAGTGCTAGTTTTGGCGTGTTTACTGGTAACACTGAATTACGCGACTGTGGCGACGCCTCCAACTGCCACCTTATGTGGCGGGATCTCTACGTCGAAATGAACGAATGAAATCTACTTCAAAACGAATGAATAAAATCTCCTTCGAAATGAATGAATGAAAACTACTTCAAAATGAATGAATGAAATCTACGTCGAAATGAATAAAAGAAATTCCACTTACCAAATTCTCGATATGTCCGCAGGTAAGCACGTATTTCCTGTAGGCTTTGCACGAGTGTATCATTAGGTATAGTAAAAGCGTCGAATGTTCACACGAGGCGGTCGCGCATAAGGCTTTGTGGAGCTGAAAACAATTATTAATATATATTATAAACATCATTAATACGACGTAGCTCAGTTGTTTGGGGCTTGACTCTGTATCAGTGGGTACAGGGTTCAAATCCCGCCTAAGCATATAATGAAGTTTAATCAATTTAAATACAAAAATACATTCACGAAATGCGTCGAATACTACGGTGAGGGAAAAACATCGTGAGGAAACCTCCCTGTTCCCCAGACAGGTAATAGCTAGTGCTTGTAAATAGTGACATGGCTGACCACCTGTCACATTGAGTACTGACTATCTGGTCAACACGTGAGTTCGAGGTGGCCATAGAATTACTACTTTCGCAACTGTGGAGATGGACACCTGAACCTCTGACTACCCCGCAAGGCAAGGGTCGTGAATGCGTTTGTCTTTTGTATAAATATAATACATATCCTACATGCTTATATTATAGTCCCTTACTGTATGGGACGTAAAAAGAATGCTATCTACTTGTCGTTCTTCCCGACATGTCGTAGGAGGCGACTAAGAGACTAGGGGTAATTTGAAACTATTGGGTGATGGGCTAGCAAAGTATCACCAATATTCCATTATGACATCGCAACCTCAATATTCATGCTAAAAAGTGACTTCGAAAGGGAATAAAGGACGTGAATGTATATGTATACATGTGAATGTTATGTATATTTATGTATGGTGACGTTAGAAATAGCTATAACCGCCGAGTGTGTATGAGGAGTTGTATGAGTATCAATGAAGCGCAAGTGGTTTGTCCTGATCGGGACAAATGGGGCTCCGTAATCTCTGATTACTCCTCCATAGGGAATCGGGCGTGAAGTGTATGTATGTATTTTATGAGCCCTACAGACACCCGAGCTGGACGCCTTTTGAGATTGCCACAGCTAATATCGTAATGAAATATAACTTGTCTTAATGTAATGTAATTATATGTTATTGTTAAATAATAATTATCGTATGCATTATTTGTTATTTAGTTTTATTGTGTCAATGTGGGTGTCTTAATAAAGATTTATTATTATTTTGTACATACATATATGCACATTTACTATCTATACTAAATAGAATAAAATACTTACCGCAGCCATGTCGATTCGCGGTGGCGTTATTCTTATGGCGGTTGAACCACCATTCATTTCCTTCGAGGCTACAGACGTTGAAGATTCTACAAAAGGGAAAAAAACAATCTATACTTATATTATAAAGCTGAAAAGTTTGTTTGTATGAACGCGCTAATCTCAGGAACTACTGGTTCGAAATCAAAAATTCTTTTTGTGTTAGATAGACCATTTATTGAGGAAGGCTTTAGGTTATAACATCACCCTGCTACTAATAGGAACGAAGAATATTATATAAATATCAAATTATAATTAAAGTGCCATCTATGTTTCATGTAATGAAAACTTCTGAAAAAATAAAAATGTCGCAAATTATTCGATAGTGCTTGTATAATATAAGGGTAAAAGGAAATAACAATCAAAAAGCGGCTGTAACTCAGTGAGTAAGACCTTTGACTTCTTTAGAGGTTGTATATTCGAATCCCGTCTCTGACATGTACCAAGGAATGAAATTTAAATATATTTTTCATTTACGTTCATAATTTACAGTCGCTAAAGTGAGGGAAAACATCTTGAGGAAACCTGCCTATCCCTTGGGATAGATAATAGTCAGTGCCTATATATGGCGATACGGTTCACTACCTATCACGTTGGCTGCTGTCTATCTTAAGATTATCTAATTTTAAGAACATTTTTTCATGTGAAAATATTTTTTTTTTTACTTTCAAACAAACGAACAAACACATTCACGACCATTAACCCTTGCGGGGTAGTCAGAGGTTCATGTGTCCATCTCCGCAATTGCGAAGTTAGTAATTCTATGGACACGTCGAACCCACGTGTTAACCAGATAATCAGTACTCAATGTGACAGGTGGTCAGCCATGTCGCCATTTACAAGCACTATTACCTGTTCGACGAACAGGTAGATTTCCTCACGATGTTTTCCCTCACCATATAATTTTTACTTTCAACAAACAATTTTACGATCCTATTACACAAAAATCATTTCATTTCACATCATTTACTTACCAGACAAATCTTCACAGCATAACAAAGCTCGCCTATACAGATTCTCTTCATTAATACAGTGGTTAGTTAGCACCAACAGTAGTAAGCAGCTTTGATTAGCCAAGGGATGCTGCTCGAGCAGTTTGGCAGCTAGTTCGTGCTTTTCCTCCGGGGGACTCGTGATTATGGAGTTGCTAGGTGATGGACTGACTAACATGTTCCAGAGGCCGGCTAGAAAGGGGGTTAGGTAAAAAAGGGTTTTTTAATAATACAAACATACATACACATACACTTCACGACTTGTGTATACACACTTCCTTTTTTTTATTATGGCGTGGTAGTCGGAGGCTTGAATGCCCATCTCCGAAATTTCCAAGGCATGTTAGTTATGGGTCACTTGAAGCCCGCGTTTCACTATATAGACAACATTTTAAACATTTCAACATTTTATTTTGATTATTATACATATAATACATAAATAACATATAAATACATTATTCCACGCGTCAATCGATAGTATCTTAGAGCAGTGGAGACGTAAATATATGTATATGTATGTATGAAAAATTTAGACGACCTCCGTGGCGCGATCGGTTAGCCGCCGGAACGCTAATAGTGAGGTGCCGGATTCGATTCCCAGTGGAGGCAGAGTTAAGAACTACGCTTTTCTACTGCTTTCTAATCTGGTCATTGATTACATATGCTATATATGTATTTATCTATGTATATATTTCTTAAATTCACGTTGACTAGTACCCTTAACACAACTCTCCAATCAACTTACCAAGGGGCTAGTTCAACTGATGTAATCATATCCAAATATTATCATTATTAAAAATAACATAAACTGCGATGTACTATCAACCACTCACACGCCAGGTTAATGACCAGGCTGCCACCGCCAGTGTCACAGCCGAACATCGAAGGTGGGGCCGCACGCATCGAGGCGAAGTTGCTTAGCAGAGACTTTACTAGGAGAGGCCCTTGGATACCATAGCGACCTTGGAACAGCGTTCTGCGGTACGAAAAGCATATAGTTTGAAGGTTAGGTATACATAGTTTTAAGAGATTCGCGATTTATACTCATGATTAATAACTAACGGGACTTATCGCGTAAGTTTTTATATAATAAAGTTAGCTTTAAGTAATAAAAAAGTAAGTAAAAAGTAAGTTTATTAAGTTTTTGAGTCTGCCCGTGACCATGGCTGCTGCAACGTAGCCGAAACGTCGGGTTAATAAAGGTAATTTTATTATATAAAAACTTACGCGATAAGTCCCGTTAGTTATTAATCGTTAGGTAAACAGTGTAGGTTGAAACTATTAGGTATTAAAGAAAAGTAATTATTTATTACGTATATCATATCAGAAACATGAACGCTTCACGACTTGTGTATACACACTCCCTTTTTTATTGTGACGTCATTTTCATATTTCTATATATTATTACTATATATCTACTACTACTATATAGAAAGTAGTATACCTATTTAGTGAAACGCAGGCTTCGAGCGAACCATACCTAACCTGCCTTTGAAATTCCGAAGATGGGGACTTAAGCCTCTGACTACCCAGCCACAATAAAAAAGAGTGTGTATTCACAAGTGTATGTATGTATTTCTATACATAATCATACTATATACATACATACTCTTCAAGATTAGACAAGGATTAAAGTAGTCCCAAATCATAATCATCTTTTGGGACTAGTTTATTATAATAAGAGTATGTAAATATATACAGCAAAGTAATATACAGAAGAATAAAAACATATTTATCATCATATATCATCATCAGATCGACGCTATATTGAAAAAAGGTGACGTTAGAAGTACCTATAACCGCCGAGAGTGCATGAGAAGATGTATGAATGGTAATGAAGCGAAAGTGGTCTGTCAGTGGGACAAATGGGGATCCGTGATCTCTGCCTACCCCTCTACAGGGAATCAGGCGTGATGTGTATGCATGTATCTTATCATCATAATTAGACATAGCTCAGTAATTAGGGCCTTGACTTGTACCAATGGGTACAGGGTTCAAACCTCAGAACATAACACACCTACAATAACAACTACATAAAATTTCTCACCTGTAAATCATAGATGTCTCCACCAGCTCTCGCCTGACCGTGAATGCCCGCGAACAAATACACCGACATAAGCACCAGGATCGTGTTTATACACTCGAGATGCAAGTAGTATGTGTTGTCACTGGAAATAAATAATTATTATATAGTCTACTAGCGACCCGCTCCGGCTTCGCACGGGTATAAAATATATAGCCTACTCCACTATTTAATGGATGTTATTATACACATAAACCTTCCTCTTGAATCACTCTATCTATTAAAAACAACCGCATCAAATTCCGTTGCGTAGTTTCAAAGATTTAAGCATACAAAGGGACAGAGAAAGCGACTTTGTTTTATACTATGTAGTGATAATGAAAAATGCTAACTAGCTGCCGTTCTTCCCCTTCGTAGTATGTCGTAGGAAGCGATTAGGGGTAAACTGAATGCATTGGGCGATGGGCTAGCAACCAGTCACTAATGTTCCATCTAACATCACAACGTATTATTATTACGTAGAGGCCGGGCAAATAAGACATATAACAGTCAGATAGTCGCTATATTGAAAAAGGGTGACGTCAGGAGTACCTATAACCGCCGAGTGTGTATGAGAAGATGTATGAGTGTCAATGAAGCGAGAGTGGTCTGTCAGGAACGGGACTATTGGGGATCCGCGATCTCTGCCTACCCCTCTAGAGGGAATCAGGCGTGATGTATATGTATGTATGTAACATCACAACCCCAATATTCACACTAAAAAGTTATGATGATGAAAATATTATCGTCTCCAAGGTTCTGTCCACCCAGAAAGGGATTAAAGGACGTGAATATACATGTATACTAATATTATAAAGCTGAAGAGTTTGTTTGTTCGTTTGAACGCGCTAATCTCAGGAACTACTGGTTCGAATTCAAAAATTCTTTTTGTGTTAGATAGACCATTTATTGAGGAAGGCTTTAGGCTATATAACATCACCCTGCTACTAATAAAGAGCGAATAATATAATATAAAAATCAAATTATAATTACAGTGCCATCTATGTTTCATGTAATGAAAACTTCTGAAAAGATATAAAATGTGGCAAATTATTTGATATTGCTTGAAACCTACCCCAACAGGTAATAGTTACTGCTTGTGTATATGTACTTACGTGACAGGCACATCACAGATTAGTCCAATGAGAGCATCACAGAGCATTTCCAGTCTGCTCTCGTTGCTGAGTGTCCCTTTCTCTGTCTGTGGCGAATTTTGTTCGGGTTTCGTCTCGTCCGATTCTGGTTTTTGCTGCAATTATAATTGACGAGTGTGTTGAGGCATGTATGGTTTAGTTTATGTTCTTTAAACATTATAAACTAAATTATTGTTAATTTTTCTTAAATATACTAAAAAAGAATCTCTTTCAGGACTAATAATCCTTGCGGTGTAGTCAAAGATTCAGGTGTCTCCGCAATTGCGAAGGTAGTAATTCTATGGACACCTTGAACCCACGTGTTAACCAGATAGTCAGTACTCACTGTGACAGGTGGTAAGCCATGACGCCATTTACAAGCACTGACTATTACCTGTTCGTAGAAGAGGTAAGTTCCCCTCGCCGTAGTATTGCGTGCTTTTCCTAAATGTATTTTCATTGCGAAAATGTACATAGAAAATCAGAAAATTTCATTTCCATTGGCTCTGAGGTTTGAACCCTGTACCCACTGATACAGAGTCAAGCCCCAAACAACTGAGCTACATACATACATGCATACGCTTCACGACTTGTGTATACACACTCCCTTTTTTATTATGGCGGGGTAGTCAGAGGCTTGAATGCCCATCTCCGAAATTTCGAAGGCATGTTAGGTATGGGTCATTCGAAGCCCGCGTATCACTAGTTAGACAGCACCCCACGCGATAGGTAGTGAACCGTATCGACGTATATAGGCACTGACTATTACATACATGTTAAATAAGTACCTCTTCATCATTATTGACCTTCCAGTAGCCGATGATGTCCAGATGCTGCCCCAGCTGGTATTCCGGGACCATCTCCACCAAATACTTGAGCACTGCCCGGATCACGAAGAGAGCATTGTACGTTTGCCATGCTAGCATTACACTGAAAATTATAAATTAAATAACATGAGCTATGGCTAAACTAAACTAAACTAAAGTATGCCAAAACAATGCATTTTATTCATTTTCGACACCATGTTACATAGAGACATTTACAGCTTTAAACCTACACAGTCGATATTTAAAAAGAAAAAGTGAAAAGAGCCAATTTATTTTTTCAAAGCAACCAGGTTCGATCCCCGTACTGGATACAGTTGTTTTTTCAAAGAAAGTATGAATGCAGTTTTTCTTTTTATCAAAATCGGTGACATGGTTCCTAAAAACAAATCTTCGTATCTCTTATAGTTTCAGACTTTCCCATACTGACCGTTTTGAATGCGCCACCCTGTATATATATATATTATGCTGGCGCATTCATTCATATTTTCTTTGAAAAAACAACAAATTTAAAAAGATAAAGTGAAAAGGGCAAGATTATTTTTTCAAAGAAACCGGGTTCGATTCCCGTCCTGGTTACAGTTGTTTTTTCAAAGAAAATATGAATGCAGTTTTTATTTTTATCAAAATCGGTGACATGGTTCCTAAGAACAAATCTTCGTATCTCTTATAATTTCAGACTGTACTCTTATAGGTTGTAATATCTCCTCTCCATCCCGCGTACCTCCATACAAATATTGCGTAAGGTGTGGCATTACGCCGGGTGAAACGAGGTACGCGAGATGGAGGGGAAATATCACAACCAATTAAAACACGGGATCGGCCAATTAAATCAGGTATCTTCGTTCTACAATACATTTTTAGACTCCGCATCAATTAAACAAGCCATTTGGATTCCGCACTGCGTAACGGGGACCGCGCCTTTCGCCGGGTCCTCTTTATATTTGGTTCGTGGTGAATACTCACCTATCAGTATTAGGCGACGCTAACAGCTCTGTCGCTCTAGTTATAAACACTTGAATCAAGGATCCTAGGTTTCCTGTCTGCGGATTGTTAACTAGAAACTTTTGCAGAAGTGAATCTGTATTGGAGTCAAATATTAGCTGTTCTTCCCTGGAAATATAAATTTAAATGAATAGAAACAAATATATTTTAATGATTAATAAGATACATAATTATTTATGACACACCATTGACATACATAACTTGAAAACCAAGTAATTAAACACTTATTTATAGGATTAAATACATTACATCATTCCATGTGACAGATTCTACAAATAGAATTTACTAGCTTTCGGAAAACAAAATAAAACATTTTATTAAGATACATATTCTCATTGAGAATACGAATTAGTAACACCATGTTCTTAGTTGAATTTCTGTCAAATGCAGAATAATTAATTGAGTCATTTTACATAAAACAAAATTTGTCAGGCGCAACATTTTTCTTATACCATAATAGTATACAAACTTCCAGGCAATATTCCCAACATGTTTTAAGATTAAGAGTTTAGTGTTGATATTATTAATTACTAGCGACTCGCTCTGGCTTCGCACGGGTATAAAATATATAGCCTACTCCACTATTTAATGGATGTTATTATGCATATACGACCTCCGTGGCGCGATCGGTTAGACACCTGAACGCTATTCGTGGGGTCCCGGGTTCGATTCCCGGTGGAGGCAGAGTTAAGAACTACGCTTTTCTACTGCTTTCCAGTCTGGTCGTTGATTATATATGCTATATATGTATTTATCTATATATAATATGTATACATTTCTTAAATATACGTTGACTAGTACCCTTAACACAAGTCTTAAATGTACTTACCGAGGGGCTAGTTCAATTTGTGTAATAATGTCCAAATATTATTATTATTATTATATAAACCTTCCTCTTGAATCACTCTATCTATTTAAAAACCCGCATCAAAATCCATTGCATAGTTTTAAAGATTTAAGCATACAAAGGGACATAGGGACAAAGAAAGTGACTTTGTTTTATAATATGAAGTGATATGTCAAGTGATACTATTGGGTTATGGCTACTTATCAGAAATATTACATATCTATTGCATCAGTGTTCAGGATATAGTCAGTTCTACTTAAAGTCACTAAGAAATTTAAGGCGGCTGTAGACTAGTGGGGAAGACCTCTCGCTTCTTATTAAAAGGGCTTAGATTTGAATCCTGGCCTAAGCATGCACCTATGAATGAAAATTAATAATGTCTTTTTCATTTACATACATATATTACTCTCTATCAGTTAGGGAAAACATCATAAGAAACCTAGGACTGGTAATAGCCAATGATTGTATACAGCAATAAGTTTCACCATCTATCATGTTACGTGCTGTCTATCTAGTGAAAAGCGGACTTTGAGTGGCTCATACATAACATGCCTTCAAAATTCCGGATATAGGCACTCAAGGCTCTGACTACCTCCTCCCACAATTACAAAAAAAAGATGTGTGTGTATGTGTGTAAACAAGTTGTGTTTATGTAACTGAGATGTTGTGATTTCCAAGCTTCTTAACACCCTTATAGGGATTAAAGGACATAAATATATATCGTACCTTAATTGACAACACCGCTTAAGTCATTTTTACCAATTTTACAGGAGACGAAAAAAGCTGTACCGTGTTGCGAAGCCAACCAACTTAAGCGCTGTCACTTTTTTTACAATTACGACTTCTAATTGGCTGAAATCTATTTCATGAGACCAATGCTTCGACGCGCAATGGTCAGCTTAAATCCAATGGGAATAAAATGTAAAAACTGCCAATTTTCAACTTGAGTGGTGTTGTTAGGTAACAATATGAATCACTTACTGGTCTTTTGGCGGTGCAATCTTGAACGCTAGCATTTGGTTCCATACAGGGTTGTTAGCGCACAGCACTTCTGTTGAACAAAAGCGTTCTAAAAGCTCATTGCCAGCCAGCTCCGAATAACGACTTATTGAGACCCCCATTGTCCTGGAAAACAAAATATTAATTCAACAAACTAATGGTGGTGATAAATAGCATCAACATGCTAATATATATGTGTATTTACAGACACTAACAGTGACCTATAACAGCCGAGAGTGTATGAGAGGATGTATGTATGTATGGTCAATGAAGCGAAAGTGGTCTGTCAGGATCAGGACAAATGGGGATCCGTGATCTCTGCCTACCCCTCTACAGGGAATCAGGCGTGATGTGTATGCTAACAGTGAGGAAAAACATCATGAGGAAACCTACTTATCCCTCAGGAAAGGTAATAGCCAGTGCATATAAGGTAATAAAGTTCACTACCTATCATGTTGGGTGCTGTCTATCTAATGAATTGTGGGCTTAAGAGGGACCCATACCTAACATGGCGTTGAATTTTTGGAGAGCCTTGGACTACCCCTCCACAATTAAAAAGGGAGTGTGTATACATAAGTCGCAAGGCACCCGTTACAATTACATGTATCATTAATACCACATTACAATAGTACTATGATACATGGGTTCTACATAGTTAAGTATTTTACCTAGAACATTAGTTATAGTTTTCCTGTAGTGTTATCTCACTGAATTATGACTTAGCAAAGAGTAAAAAGATAACAGATGGATCAAACTTACAAAATATCATATTATGCCTAACAAGTAATTGTAATAATATATAAAGGGAGTGTGTATACACAAGTCAAGAAGTGTATATTTATGTTTTTAAATAATTGACTCTCTCTAAATTGTGTACACTAGTGTAACAATAAATTTATATTCATTTATTTGCTAACAACACATACAAAGATAGTAAGTTATAAATATAGTATCAGTGTGTCATATCCAGTTGGCTGAAAATATTATTCTATTGCTACTAATTTATAAAAATAATATAAAAGTTATTATTGTAATAGAGATCGCCTCACATAAATTGGCAGTAGCCAAACTTGGAACTAAATTTGACGTTTCCCCTATTGCGTGTTATTTTGTATGAAAGGTAAATTTAGTATTACCAGCGTTGTGTTTTTTGCCCACTCTTTGTAATTTTTATGTTTGTTAAGGGTGATTATAATAAATTGATTTCCGGAGTTTTCTTGTTAGTTCTTCTCCAAGCTAGGGTCTCCGCTGATCTAACCTCGGTAAAAAATATGTAATCATAAGATAACTTTCAAAGAGAGCTTGTGATAGGGCCTATTTTAAATAAACATATTTTGACTTTGATATATTAATTTGTTTTATTTGTTTTGTTTATAGCTCTGCAACCAAAGACCGTTACAAATGAAACCTATAATGTATCGAGCCGTATGGCACAGTGAGTGCTAGTTTTGGCGTGTTTACTGGTAACACTGAATTACGCGACTGTGGCGACGCCTCCAACTGCCAATTTATGTGGGGCGATCTCTAGATATAAATATGCATATAAGCTATACATCAACCTTAGAAAGGAACCGGTTGGTATGGATAGTAACTAAGAAAATAAAGTATTTTATTACTGTTTATAATAGCTAAAACCTATTCTATGACACAAATATTTTCATATAGACAGTTGCAATGATTGCTTACAATATCTAAGTACAATATAGACGAAATATCACTAATAAATAAGTATACCACAACACAAGGAAATCAAGAAAAAAATATATTATACTGGCTCGATACCTTGACAACTAATATTTTATCAATATAATGTGAAACTATGAAAAGTTTTTATGTAAAATATAATTAACTTATTTCTATTAATATAATAAGAAGTCAGTCAAATATAAAAGCATTATTTTATACGAAATATTGTTGTATTATCAGCTCTTAAGAGCCCAGTGCGATAAATACAACTTTTATAATATTTTAGATTAATTTACGCCTAACCATTATTGATAATTAGATACCACGAAACAAACGCAGAAAATGAGTAGTAAAAGTTGCAAAAGAATATGTTGCTTACATTTTTAAGCGTGTAATATAAGTTAAATAATATTACTATTATAAAAGATAACGTAACATTCTTCTAAATAGAATACTATTTACTTACTTGGCACAGACGTAAATTTACACAAATATATTAAGCATCCAAAATAATGAAATGACTAAGTTGTATTTACAGTAACTTCGAATTATATTTATTTTGGTTAATTAAATAAGAACGAAATGCCGAAATTACTATCAACAAGCCACGAAAACATAGATTCGCAAGTTTGGATCTCAGGTTTGGATTGACTTGAGGAGTGACGTGCCATCACCAAATGACAGTTGATAGTGACATTTAATATGAATCTCTTTCACATCCATTATAAATCTACACGGTTATTATTTCTTGTATTTTACTTAGTATACATACATATTCACGCTTCTATGTGCCTTACGGGTTAAATAGAGACTATGAATTGCCACCTAGAAATATTTTTAATCAAGACTTTTATTTACATAAATTAACTTTAATTTTAACCTATCTGTTATGGTATATGATATGAGTTTGAATCCAAAATGAGTATGAAATGTTTATGAAATATGACAAACCCATAGCCTTATACATTTCTTTGATCCCTAGTCATCTCCAAAGACACGATCAAAAGACAACCTAAATTTATAATTGTAGCATTTTATAAAAGAGTATTAATGGATTTTTTCGGACACGGCATGACTTCTACTACGAAATCAGAATGTACATCGCAATTGCTGACGTAGGATAGCTAGAACATTTTATACATTTATAACAAAGTTCGTGATCGACTGTACAAAATCTGCCATTACCAGAATCTGCCATTTCCAGCATCTGCCATTAACAGAATCTGCCATTCATCGAAAAAAGGGAAGAATATGCCATTATTTATTTTTTAGATTAAACCAAAAAAAAGACCAAAGTCCTTTTCACATAATAGACCATAAATAGGAAAAAGGTTTTTTTTATCCCTGCATTATAAACAAGTATTGGCCAATGGACACTTTAAAAAGAGAATACTAATTAGGATATTTTAGATAATATTTTCCTTTGTTTTTATTTGTGACTCATCGTAACTTAATTACTTTATTGTCGTTCGTTAAAAATGATCGTTAACAATGTTAATTGATAAAATAAATGAGGCTTAGGAATATAGAATATAGTCTTAGGAATATAATTATATTGTTTAGAAATACAAAAAAAAAGTCTAATGCATTCACGACCATTAACCCTTGCGGGGTAGTCAGGGGTTTAGGTTTCCATCACCGTAATTGCGAAGGTAGTACTTAATTTTATGGACACCTTGAACCCACGTGTTTACCAGATAGTCAGTACTAAATGTGACAGGTGGTAAGTCATGTCGCCACTTACAAGCATTAACTATTACCTGTTCGGGGAACATGTAGGTTTTTTCAGGATGTTTTCTCTCACCGTAGTATTGTCCGAGCCATCATATAATTTATACGCTTCATGATAAATCCATTGGGGATGGACAGAGGCTTGAGTGATCATCTAAAGTGATGTGGCTTCTCAAAGGTTTCCATCTCTACTCAAATTGCTATGATGAAGTTATGTTGGAAATTCAAAAAAGTAACAATCTTAGTAATTTCAATAATTCGAATTCGACGTAGCTCAGTTGTTTTGAGCTTGGCTTTGTATCTGTGGGTACAGGGTTCAAATCCTACTTGAGCATGTACCAATGGAAATGAAGTTTAATGAATTTCTATGTACATTTTTGTAATAAAAACACATTTACAAAATGCATTAAATATTACTGTGAGGAAAAATATCGCGAGGAAACCTAGCTGTTTCCCGAACAGGTAATAGTCAGTGCTTGTAAATGGCGACACGACTTATCATCTTTTCCTTTCTAAAAATCTTTTAATTAGATTTGAGATTTTTGTTTTTCATTTATTGTATAAGTACATATTATGAACAAAGGTAAGATTTGAGGTAAAGTGAATTTTCAATGTTATACGGAAGTATAAAGTTATTTATAAAATAAATGCAATATAAAAACAAGGGTTTGCTTTTGTCTCCATAGCAACTTCGTATCCTATATGTAGGCCCTCACCCCATCACTATTCAGTTTATTTATTTATCGGTGCAGGGGCAGACGGCAGTGTTTTTGTTTAGTTAGCTTTGTTCGTTTGTGCTTCTTAGACGTGTTTCGCATTTAAACTTAGTGTTTGGTTTAGAAGCATTTAAAACACTTTTAAAGTTCCTTACTAATAAAATAACTTACCAAAATGGACTCAGAACGTTTAAAAGTTAGTGTTATACACTGTGCAAATCCCCATCTTCTTTGGGTAGCCAAACAAAATACCGGCGAAGAAACAGAAAATTTTCTTCAAATTGGTGTTTATGGAATTCTACCCCTTGATTTTAAAGTGAATTTGAACAGTGGTGATGTTACGTCGGAGAAATGTGATAAATGGTCGGCGGCAATCCGTAACGTGATGCAGTTATCCATCGATGAAGCTCAAGAAATATGGTTCAGCCCAATACACGTGGATCGGAAGTAAGTTTGTTTATTTTATATAAAAAGTTTGACAAAAAATGCAATTTTCGCGTATCTTACACATCTTTTAATCACTTTTGGGGTGGATAAAACCGTGGTGGCATCAATATGACCAACAATACAGTCATTTTCTCTTCATTATACACATATTTTAATCTCGTTGAAGGTTGATAGAACCTTGGAGACATAGTATCGCCTAGGTCATCAAAGCTATCACTGAGGGTTTAATAAGGAATCCTAGTGACAAATGCCTAGTAAAATTCATGAAACCCTAGTCCCTTAGTCACCTCCTAGGACGTACAGCAAGCAAGGCATTTATTTGCCATTCTATTTTTATTTTAGAAGCTTATGTCTGAAAAGGACTGATAGTGATTCTATTCGCTCGTTTTTCTATTAGTTACTATGAGATGCATAGGATCTAGCAACACTAGGCCTTTGGAAAGAATTTTAGTGTGTAATCATAAGACACAATAATTTTAAAAGTATATTCATATTTTGAATATGGGTGGGGTTATCTGTCATTTTATCACACATCTGGGCCCTTACTCCACTAATTAACTTTGACAGCCACTCAACTGCGAGGCTATAGAGATCCCGCCACATAAGGTGGCAGTAGCCAAACTTGGAACTAAATTTGACGTTACCGCCATTGCGTGTTATTTTGTATGAAAGGTAAATTTAGTATTACCAGCGTTGTGTTTTTTGCCCACTCTTTGTAATTTTTATGTTTGTTAAGGGTGATTATAATAAATTGATTTCCGGAGTTTCTTGTTAGTTCTTCTCCAAGCTAGGGTCTCCGCTGATCTAACCTCGGTAAAAAATATGTAAAGACAATGCTCAGTGCCATGTTTGAAATAATAGTTTTAAGAGATTCGCGATTTATACTCATGATATAAGATATAAGGGTGTGTATAAGATTGATTGCAGCTGTGGGAAATCCTACGTCGAACACACTAAACGGTCTATTGCGGACAGAGTGAAGGAACACATAATATATGTAATATATAATAAGAAGGATAAGTCCCGTTAATTATTAATCATGTTTGAAATAGTTTAATAAACATATTTTGACTTTGATATATTAATTTGTTTTATTTGAGTTTATAGCTCTGCAACCAAAGACCGTTACAAATGAAACCCATAATGTATCGAGCCGTATGGCACAGTGAGTGCTAGTTTTGGCGTGTTTACTGGTAACACTGAATTACGCGACTGTGGCGACGCCTCCAACTGCCACCTTATGTGGCGGGATCTCTAGCGATAAATCTGCATCTCGGCCGTAAAAGTGGCACTCTGCTAATATTTTGACAGCCAGAATAGCGCCATAATAGCTAGTCAATGGCACTTCAGTGGCCACTCAAAGTACAGAAATTATTGTCTATGGATTACAACAATTTAAAAAACTGTTTGCACTGACAATGCAGCAATGTCTATTAATGCATATTGATTTAGCAGTTAAAAGTTTTAAGTTTATAACGTAAACGTAACTAAAAACGTAACTGAAAAAATATTTTATGTTTTTAATTGAAACTAAAACTACTAACTGAGTGTGTGAGTGTACACTAGATATTGACCATAGACAAAAAAAGCTGTCAAAACAATAGTAGAGTACCAAAATGAAGGCTATTGAACTAATATTGAGGCAGGTTGGATTAGTTGTATTTCGATAGCGCTTCAGTGGCCAAAATTTGTTAGTGGAGTGCGAAAAGTGTCAAATTACGGCCATTGAACTGCCACAATGTCGACACTGAAGTAATATTGTGGCCAATATGAATTAGTGGAGTAAGGGCCCTGAATTTAAGTGACAACTACAACTGGTGTCAATGTTGTCTGTGTATCTAGGTATATCAATAAACAACTAATGTTAAAATATTTCAGCTTAGTATTATAGGGAGAGGTGGCAGAGATTTGTATCGATTGATATCATTAAGGGTGACTATCAATAGTTTCTGCTTATCCCATTAGAGATTTTAAAGTTCCAAAATATGTAAGCAAGTACAATATACCAACTCTATGTTTAATTATTTGTTTACTTTATTCCAGTGCATCTACATTCAGAAGCAAAGTTCACATATACGGTGAGATCATACTGAAAAACAAAGAAGGTTTAGAACAGAACTTATCAGCTCTCTTACAAAAGACGCCATTCGCTTATTACGACATTAGTGAATTCGTTACGAAACTAACTAATGGTAAATTAAACACCACAGTTGACAGAACGAATAAAATGCTTGTATTGAGCGCTATGAGTAAGTATTTAACCAACAATAACAAAGGCAAACAAGTAAATCAAAGTGATATTGAAGAAATGAAACCATCTGTAGAACTGACGTTGGAAAACTTCCAAAAACACAATAGTATTCTTAACAAAAAGCGAATAGATATGAAGCATCTACTAATACGTAAACACCAAAACTCTTTAAACCTGATCCAGAACGAAACACCGTTGCCAAAAGACGATAAACCAGAAAAAATATCAATAGAGTGCTTGAAGAAACTTCTAGACGAAAAAAACTTAACAAATGATAATCTAAGAAGTGAAAAGAATAGTGTAAGCAATGCAGAAGTTAAGGAGAATTCAAAAGAAGATAAATGTGAGTTGAACGAGGAAGAAAGTCACAAAGATATTCCGTTTGAGTCCGCCTCGCAGTGTGGTAATACACTGAATGAGTCAAGGAGTCAAATTGAGGACTATTATGAAGTGCCCGAAGAAGTGACGTCTTTTAGAAAGAAGAATAAGAAAGGTGAGTTTACTTATAGTATGCATTCACGACCATTAACCCTTGCGGGGTAGTCGGAGGTTCAGGGCCCTTACTCCACTAATTCATTTTAGCCACAATATTACTCCAGTATCAATACTGTGGCACTTCAGTGGCCGTAATTTGACACTTTTGGCACTCCACTAACAAATTTTGGCCACTGAGGGGCTATCGAACTACATCTGCGTCTGAAATACAAAAAAGCTACTCCACTAACCAAACGTCAGTCAATGTCAGTTCTATATCCTTATATTTGGTACTCTACTATTGACATTTCCATACTTGAGTGGCCCCCTGAAGTGCAACTGAAGCACCACTGACTCGCTATTGAGGCACAAGTGTGGCTGTCAAAATATTAGCAAAGTGCCACTTTTACAACCGAGACGCAGAAGTGACGCAGTAGCGACGCAGTTGAGTGGCTGTCAAAGTTAATTAGTGGAGTGAGGGCCCAGGTTTCCATCTCTGCAATTGTGAAGGTAGTGATAGTAGTGTGATAGTTGTATAAGGTGGTTATGACAAACATAGGTGTAAATATAATTAAATTCAAATAAGAGAGGGTTGAAACTCAATATTCAATATTATCAATACTTGTTAAAAGCAACCAGCTTGATGTTTCTGTGGCATTTTTCTCTCCAACAGTGATAAAATAAAATATCATTAAAAGGTTTGAGTCCCTAGGAATGGTTTGTTTCCCAATTATATTCAAAATGTATAATTATTTTATAACATATGGTGAGTGAAAACATCGTGAGGAAACCTACCTGTTAGTCGAACAGGTAATAGTGCTCGTAAATGGCGACATGACTTACCACCTGTCACATTGTGTACTGACTATATGGTCAACACGTGGGTTCGAAGTGGCCATAGACTACCTTTACAATTGCGGAGATGGAAACCTGAACCTCTGACTACCCCGCAAGGATTAATGGTCGTGAATGCTTTTATTTTTAAATTATTTTTTAACACATTACAATTAAGGTCGCAAAATTCTCTAATTATTACCTTACAGGGGATAATAGTATAATAGTTGTAACCTGTATGTAAACAATATAATAATAATATTGTAAGACTTTATTACACCAATCAAACTAGCCCCTTGCTAAGTATATTTAAGACTAGTGTTAAGGGTACTAGTCAATATATATTTAAGAAATATATACCTGTTATACATAGATAAGTACATATATGTATAGCATATATAATCAACGACCAGACTTCTTAACTCTGCCTCCACCGGGAATCGAACCGGAGACCTTACGATTAGCGATATACCTTACTGTCCTTTTAATCTTTATCTAAATCCTAGAACGACCATATTCAATTTATATTAACCGCAAACCTTGTAAATTTCAGTGAAAAATCCAACATTGAATCTCAAACCGGAACCGTTCAAGCAACTCATAGCGTTTGGACCTCCAGAGCTAGAACGGAACAACTTCTGCATAAAATTAGTTGATCTAGACGAAGATAAGCCTAAGGTTAGTTCAGAACCTAGATTTAGCGAGAATACTAAAGAACTAAAAGTCTTTAAAGGTACTGATTCGGAAATGGAAGTACCAGGTCTCAAAGAAATTGATGTGAATACGAATTGTGGTAGAGATGTTGAAATTTGTGATAGTATTATTAATTTAAGTATTAATGTTGCTAAAGATGTAAGTATAGATACTAAGAATAAGGTAAGAAATGATACTGAGACAGTAAAAGATGTTGTAGATAGTCCACCTAAGAGCTTTAGTGATAGGAAGGTGAAAACGCCAAGTTTTGTCGAGAAAAGGTTGAAAATATTCAAAACTATATCAGCTAATAATAGTATAGCCAATACAGATTCATCGTCCTCAAATATGGTAACAAACGATTCAGATTCGGACAATTCAATGGTATCTTTAATTAAAAGACTCAATTTAAAGGTTACGAAACCAGTAGAACGAAAAGAGACAACGATACACGTAGATCAGTTAAAAAACCACGTAAACCCGTTCAAGAATATCGATTCATCAATATCGATGTTCGTGGACAAATTAACTACCCCAGCTCTATTAGTTCATTCGCGAATTAACACTCGTATACAACCGAATTTCGAAATGAGAGACGTCAATTTTACGTCAGAAATCGCTGTGGCCCTCAGAAATATGAATGTCAAACAACCTATGGCTATTCAGACGGTATCTTGGTTCACAATTTTGCGAGGAATGAGCCTGTTTATGGTCAGTCCTATGGCTAGTGGGAAAACTTTGGGGTATACGCCAGCGGTCTGTCGCTTGGTACAAGATTTTGATCCAGAGGAAATCCCTAATAGCGTAGGTCCTATGTGTGTTATCGTATGTGCTACAACAGCATCTTGTCTGGATATTTCGAGACAGTGCAAAGCGTTTCTCGGTCACGGTAAGACTGTGCTTTCTTGTTACTCAGGCGTTGAAGAAAAAGATTTCTTTCCCGCTCTGCTTAATGGTTGTGATGTACTGGTAGCGACACCTACAGTTTTAGTTCGTTATCTGAACGCCGATAGTTATAGTATAGACTTGAGAAGGTTGTTTTGTGTGGTGTTTGATGATTTTGAGAGGCTCCAGGAGGTTTTTACGGATCAAGTTAAGTTCTTTTTGTACAAGATTAGGGAGATGTATAAGCAGAGGGCAAATAAGAACCCTAGATGTCCAGTTTATAGCCGCCTCCCGGGTTTGGTGTGATTTAATGGAATCTATGGCTACACGGCTCTCTAAATCTGTTATATGTATAGGATCTTTTCATGAATGCGTTTTGTATTCCCAATGCGGATTATCTGTTAGTTTTGTCAAGAGCGAGAATAAGAAAGATGTTCTATTGGAATTCATCAAAAACGTAGACCAAACTAAACGCACTATAATCGTGTGTAGAAATGATAATGAAGTTGACGATATAACGACGGTTTTAAATGAATATAGCAGTCGTATGTATGTAGCCAAATCCTCAATGACAGTCGAAGATTTGTACAAAATTAGCGTAGCGTGGGACGATTATGAAGAACCGTTAATAGGCCCTATTTTAGTGTGTTGTGATGATAGTTTAACCCATATGAACGTGACAGATGCTCATAATCTACTTCACTATTCCCTGCCAAGTCTATTCTCAACATTTTCTCGAAGATTCGCCGTTTTAATAGATAACTATCCGTCTATATTTCGCAAGGATAATGAAGAAGTTTCAGTAAAGATTTTGCTAGAAGATTCTAATATGGAACAGCTGCCGAAAATAATGCATTTCATTAAACGTTGCTCCTCGAATGTTCCTGATACGTTGGATGCGGTTTGTTCGAAGATTCTAAAAGAAAAAGACTATTTGAAAGCTAAGAATTTCATTCCTATTTGCGAGACTATGTTGACTATTGGTGAATGTGTGGATGTATGGAATTGTAGGTCTAGGCATTCGTTCTTTCCTGAATTCGATCAAGTACTTGAATCAGTGCCAGAAACTGGTATCATAGAATTTGCTATCATGCACTATCATTCGCCAGTCGTGTACTCCGCGAGACTGCTTTCCAAGATAGTTGATAATAAAAAGACGAAATACACACAGAACTTCAGTTTATTGTCCATGAAAATGGGATTTTATTACAGTAAAGAAAGTAATAGGATACCACATGGCATACCTAGAGTAGCAGACGTTTGCACAGTCGCAACCTCACAGAATCTCTACGAAAGATGTCAGATTATCAAGATATTGAGTAGGAATAAAAAATCAGGGGATCCCGAATACGTTTTGATCAATCTGATAGATCAGCAAAAGTGGGAAAAGGTCAGAGATATATACCTCTACCACTTGCCCGAAGAGCTAAGGAAAATCGAAAACGCATGTAGTAAAGTAGAGTAGT